>CABHPH010142759.1:15394-39151 GCA_902168325.1 Peromyscus nudipes
ATTTTACAATATAATTCAACTTTACATATCAGTCATAGATCACCCCGTTACCCCTCCTGCCACCCCGCCCCCCTCTCCCCGGCCCACCCCCCATTTCCATCTCCTCCAGGGCAAAGACTCCCCTGAGGATTGAGATCAACCTGGTGGACTCAGCCCAGGCAGGTCTAGTCCCCTCCTCCCAGGCTGAGCCAAGGGTCTCTACTAAGCCCCAGGTTTCAAACAGCCAATTCAGGCACTGAGCACAGGACCCGGTCCAACTGCCTGGATGCCTCCTAAACAGATCAAGCCAATCAACTGTCTCACCCATTCAGAGGGCCTGATCTAGTTGGGGGCCCCTCAGCCATTGGTTCACAGTTCATGTGTTTCCACTTGTTTGGCCACTTGTCCCTGTATTCCATCCATCCCTGTTCCCAACAACTCTAGCTCACATAAACCCTCCTCCTTCTCGCCAACTGGACTCCCGGGGCTCCACCCAGGGCCTGACCAAAATCCTCCTGAGTAAGGTAACCCAGACTCAGAAAGACAAACATGGTATGTACCCACTCATAGGAGAATACTAGTTGTGGAACAAGGATGACTGGACAGCCACTCACAACACCAGGGAGGCTACCTGGAAAACAGGACCCCAAGAAAGACACGGGGATCTCCCAATGATGGAGAAATGGATGAGATCTACATAAACAGACTGGACGTGAGTGGGGGTAATGAGGGGCGAGGGTCGAGGGAAAGAGAACTTGGGGGAGCGGGAGATCCCAACTGGATCAAGTACAGAGAGGAAACACAAGGAATGCTCATGATAAATGAAGACCACATGAGAATAAGAAGGAGCAAAGTGCTGGAGAGGCCCACAGAAATCCACAAAGATGCCCCCACAATAGACTGCTGGCAATAGTCGAGAAATAGCCCGATCTGACCTACCCTGGTGATAGGATGGCCAAACACTTTAATTGTCATACAAGTTTTTGTTTATGCACTTTTTTAATACTAAATTATGAGAATCATCCTTATAACATCTACCTCTTAAATTAAAAATCAAGGATGCAGGTATATTTACCCAGAGATTAAGAATATGGATGTAAATCCAGCAATTAGCACTTTCTAATTTATCTGAAACATGGTTTGTCTTATGGGATGTTTTGATTTAAATTAATTATCTTGAAAATTTTTGTGACCATTCTATCACCTGGTGAACAGGGCAATCATTTTTGGATACTATGAGAAGCTTCTGCTCATGAATAACAAGGAAGAACTGATACACTGAAGATGTAATGGAAGTACATTTTCTATCCCCCTATGATTAGAAAAATATAGCCACCAGAGCTTAGCAGAAGTCATAGAAGAAATCAAACTTAAACTTTCTAATGCGAAATTGCATCACAGAATTTATTTAAAATATGTCTGAGCTCTTCTCTCCTGGAGGCAAGAAATGCGTGTTCTGGATTAAAAGCTCTTTTCCATCTCCAACTTCAAAGTCCCAACTTTTCATAACAAAATGAATAACTTTTTAGTTAAATATTCAAGTTTTTCCTACATTTTAAAAATACTAGATGTCATTCATATAACCTCCTGAAATTTCTAATGAGTCTATTACCCTCTTTCTTGCTCAGTGATTTCTGATAAATATAAACCCTTACTGATGTTAAGAAAAAGGAATCATTAAGGGGACTGAGACTGCCATTTTATTGATACAGTGGCTAAGCAAAGATTCCTAAATAAATGAAAACATGTGTTGGTCCGTTCATCTGAAGAGAGATTCAAACCTCTAATAAAGGAAATGTGGTAATTCAACAAAATGATGACAAGTAGTTATTCCAAACATTTGTATATATAACCATGAAAGACAAATTACATTTGTTTTAAGATTAAAGTGATTTAATAGCTCAAAAATTATTCTTAAAATATGGAGATATTAAACTTTTAAGAAACCAGGGCTGGAGAATGGCTAAGTGGTTAAGAGTGTGTATCGTTTTTCCAGAGGACTGGAGTTCAACGTACACCACTCATGTTGGCCTCTAACTCCTGATTCGAGGGACCCAAAACCTCAGTTTCTGCAAGCACTTGTACTCACAAGCACATCCCTATGTGCAAACACATATGCATACACACATGTTAAAAATAAAAACAAATATTTAGAAAAAAAGCTGTAAATGTTTAAGAATTCAGCCAGCTTACTTTTACAAAGCATTTGGACAAAGAAAACTCTGTGGTCAGTTTTTATGTGAGTATTAAAAGAGAAAGTGAAGAAAGCAGAGAGGCTGGGGAATGGCTGAAGGACTTGGAAACCATGCTGTTATAGAATTATGAATTGTCCTTCTGCATGCCTGTTTCAGCTTTAATGATTGGCAAATGCAGTGGCTTATATTTAGACACTAAGAAAACAACCAGACAGTGATGCACACTAGAGTAGACCCACGAAAGAAATCATAATCAGGTAGTTTCTCCAGTGAGACGAGAATCCCAAAAGAGAGGCGGCCCCAGAAAGACTAGGGAAGAACAAGGTATGGAGAGTTCATGTCTGTGTCCATTACCTTTTAGTGGATAAGTGAAGCCACTGTCGGGTTTTACAGTTTAGTCTAAGGTATGTGAGCTAATTTTTTAATTAAAGTCACTGCAAAGAAAGTGTACTCTATTGTAGTGGTGTTTTGAAAAATGGCTTCCTGAGAGACTTGGCTAAATGCAGATAGCACTGAAGAACTTTTCATGTGGTCCATGAGTGGCCTTCCCTATGTCACTACACCAAGCACATTGTATTAAGGCATTCTGCCAGGTACTCCATTATTGCACTATGCTCTGGTCCATGCACATTGTATCAGGACATTTTCTGGATGCTTCATCCACCCTCTGATGTTCATTATAAACAAGCACTGTTAAAGTCATCTACATGGGAGTTCACAAGCAGATCTCCTTTAGTATACTATTAACTCTTCCTGTGATTCGTCTCCAAGTTTTAATACTGTTAGGCTGCCAAAGTACAAATTCTTCAGATTTGAATAAGAATTGGGGGGAGCACATGGACTCTGGCCTGTCAGCTGCGGAACATGCATGGGACCAGACTAGGCCCTCCAAATGTGGGTGACAATTATATGGCTAGATCTGTTTGTGGAGCCCCTGGCAGTGGGACCAGGACTTATCCTGGGTGTATGAAATGGCTTTTGGGGACTCATTCCCTAGGGTAGGATAACTTGCTCAGACTTGAGGCAGAGGGAAGGGGTTTGCTTGGCTGTGCCTCAGCTTAGTATGGCAGATTTTGTGGAGGAGTGGAGAGGGGGAAGGATGAGGGGATTTAGAGGGGTGAGGAAGGGGAGGGAGGGGAAACTGGGATTTGCATATAAAATGAAAATAAACTTCTTAAAAATTAACTAATTAATTTAAAATATTGCAATATTAAAAAAAGAATTCTTTATAACATGTTTACTACATGGTTCAACACAGTTCAATACAAGCTGTAGAAAATTCAGGAATAAATGCCTGCAATTTGTAAACAGGAGATGTTATCTACTTGTGAAAGAGGTTTTTCGTAGCTAAGGCATTTGTGGCACATGTGTAAGTCAGCACTCAGGGAAGCTGAGGGAAGCCCAGTCAACTGGCAGTTTAACTGATTTAATTGAAGAGATTGTTCTTTTCATTTGCCTTCTTTGTCTCAATGATGATGAATTTTATACTTTAATTTCATTGGGAAATGGATTGCTCAGGCATTTGCATTGAAATTTACTCTGGATGTTTTGGGGATATTGTTTTAATACAGAATTAGCACTTACGTTAATAGATTTAATACCTTTAGTTTCTTCATCCAACTAAATGAACAAAGAGTTTACCATTTCCTAAGTAAGAGGATTCTCCTTGATTGACAGGTTTCCAGGACATACATGATTGTTGGGTTTCCCATCTGTGTTTTGACCTATGTACTTCCTGGGCGTTGCCTTTATAGAATATGAAATTGACAGTTTCTGTAATCCTGTAAGCCAATTTCTACTTACAAACCTCTTTAACCATCCATATTGTAGTTCAAGTTGACTGTTTCCTTGTAGTAGCATATCAAACACAGACATAAAAGCAAGCTATGTTTGAGTCAACAAGTTAAGTCCATTAGATAGCAAGAGTACCAAAGAGCAATGTATTACAAATAAACACGGAAAATTTGTCCAAAAAAATCACACTCTTTGTAATTACACAGACCTATCCAACTCTGATTCAGAAGGATTAACCATTCATGAATGGAACTATAATGATGCTGTCTTTTTTCTAAGGTCTAAGTATAACTCTTTAAAACATAGAATCTATGCCACTAAAAAAATAAGAAAAGGATTCTGCTTTCGAGAGAAATGTATGTTTTAATAGAGGAAGAAAAGTATGGGGCCATTTTACATATTAAATATTTGCCTGGAATATAAACAGTAAAAAAAAAATCAATAGAAATGAAATTATCTCACCATGAAAAACCAATAAAATTGCAAATCATTAAAAACAAAAGAAACCCATTGGTTACGAGTTGGATTAGCAGGTGAAGGCGTTTGCCACTGAGCCTGACCACCTGACTTTAAGTTCTGTGACTCCCATTGCAGAAAGAGAGAATCAGCTCCAGCAAGTTGTCCTACCTGTTGTATGTCCACTGTGCTGCAGGTGAGTCTCTTACACACACACACATTATAGATGCAGCTTACGTATTAATAAACTTTAAAAGCTGCAAAAATAGAGAAGAGAAACACTGAAAAATCTGCCACTGAAGATGATATTTATTTATTTATTTTTGTATTATTTTGTAGTACTTAGTATTTGTTTATGAGAATTAATGAATTACATATTGCATGTATTTCTACAAAACGATTCTTCAATGAAATATATCAAGGTAAATCATGTGATTGTAATATAAGTTCTTTCCTAAAAGAAAGAGAATATACTTCCTAATTAATTTCACAATGTCAAGAATATACAGAATTTGCAAAGATGACTAAGAATTTTAGAAAACTTATTTGGTCTTTTACAAGAGAAGAGTTTGGCTTCCCATATTATTGTTAGGCTAATAACAACTGTCTGTAATTCTAGCTTGGAGGAAGATGAGACTCTGTCTTCTGGTCTCTGTGAGTATCTGAACACATATGCACATTCACATTGTAGCTTTATTCATAAGAGACAGAAACTGGAAATAGCCTACATATCTGTTAACTGAAAATTGGATAAAGAAGATATGGTACATTTACACAATGGAGTATAACTCAGCTGTCAAAGAAAAATGATTTCATGAAATTTGGAGACAATTTGCAGAACTAAAAAAAAAAATCTGGAGTGAAGTAACACAGTCCTAGAAAGACAAATATGGTATGTATTCACTTTTTTTTTTATTTTACAATATAATTCAACTTTACATATCAGTCATAGATCACCCCGTTACCCCTCCTGCCACCCCGCCCCCCTCTCCCCGGCCCACCCCCCCATTTCCATCTCCTCCAGGGCAAAGGCTCCCCCAAGGATTGAGATCAACCTTAATTGGATATTAGATATTAAGCAAATGATAATCATGTTTCAATCCACAGACACAGAGCAGTAAGGTAAAAGGATGGGCTATAAGAAGGAAGCATGAATCTCTCTGGGAAAAGGAAATCTTTTCTTCAGGTGGACTAGGGTCCAGTGGGGATAGGAGCTGTAGGGATCAGATGGGGGCAGGAATTGGAAGAGAGATTGCTGGGAAAGACAGGTGGAATTGGGGAGCATTTGGAGGTGGTTTAGAAGCCTAGTGCATTGGAAACCTCATGGAATCTTTGAGGGTGACCCTACTAAAGACTCCTAGTCACGGAGGTAAACATTCAGTCAGGGTCTGATCTGACCATCTTTTGTAGCCAGGCAAGGCTTCCAGTGATGGGACTGCTATACATTCGATTTTGGTTTTGGCCAGGGAAGTCACATGGAGACCCCTAAATAAGCCAGTCTGCTGCTAGGACAGAAGGTCGCTCTCTGAAAACTGACATTGGGCGTCATTGCTGAGGACAACTTCCACACAGCTCACTGAATGTATAGAGTTCGAGCTGGTGTGATCTTGGAGCCTTTATGCCAAAGGTCTAGCTTCATTAGCCCAAGAAAATATTCAAAAAGAGAACCTGGACACCAACCCAGCCACAAACCCTCCACCTACAAGCTCTCCTGCCAGAAAGATGAGCCGTGACAATGGTGGCACAGAACTGGTGGGAATTGCCAACCATTTGGTTTAGCTTGAGGCCCATGCCCGGAGAGGGAGCCATGCCCTACACTGCCTACATGGCCAGGAATCAAGAGACTGGATGACCTTGAGACCCAGGGAAGAAGAACTAGCAAAAAAAAATAATAATACAATAATTGCTAATGATATTCTGTTACACTCATATATGGGTACCTTGTGCGTTTGTAATTACAGTCTTCTTCCAGCAGCTGATGTGAGCAGATGAAGAGACCCACAGGCAGACATGTGGAGAGAAAGATTCAAAATTGGAGGTCTCCTTTGGGTCCCTCCCCTTATAGAACAGGAAACACGTGGAAAAGGGGAATGAAAGAATGTTGGCATCAGAGCAGATGGAAGACACCAGGAGAATATGAGCCACTGAATCAACTAAGCAGGGCTCACTTGGTCTCACAAAGATTGACGCGGCAAGCACAGACTTTCTTGGGTCTGCA
Organism: Peromyscus nudipes; assembly: GCA_902168325.1. Classification (NCBI taxonomy): domain Eukaryota; kingdom Metazoa; phylum Chordata; class Mammalia; order Rodentia; family Cricetidae; genus Peromyscus; species Peromyscus nudipes. The sequence goes on from CABHPH010142759.1 coordinate 22,037, forward strand.
CCAAGTCCTCTGTGTGCATGTTATGGCTGTCACCTTGGTGTTTCTGTGGGACTCCTAACAGTCGAAGCAGATATATCTCTGATTCTTTTGCCTGCTTTTGGCACTCTTTTCCTCCTACTGGGTTTCTTTGTCCAGACTCAATATGAGGGCTTTTGCCTTTATGTATTTCACCTTGTTTTGTCCTATTTGGCTGTTATCTCTTGGAGGCCAGCTGTTCTTCTAAAGAGGGAACAAGGGGGAGTGGCTCTGTGGGAAAGGGGAGGTGGGGGGAGCTGGAAGGAATGGAGGGAGGGGAAGCCTTGCTTGGTTGGGAGATATTGTAGGAGTGAAGAATCTATTTTCAATAAAAATATTTTGTATTCTATTAGATTCAGGAAAAAATAATTTATAATATTTCAGGATTGTTTTCAAGATTGTATACATCTAACAGAACTCAACAATCATGCATTTTTAGTGAGTGATTTTGTTCTTAAATTCATTTTCCAGTACAGCAGTGGCCATTTGTTCCATTAACCTAGCAAGTATGCGCATGAGACAATACTGTCTAAATTTTATTAGTTTTCTTGAGCTAATATCTCTTTTTCTCTCTCCCATCGTAGCCCCTTGTTGTTCAAAATAAATCTCTAAACCATCTATATTACAGGACTAGGAAAATAATTAAAAAATTCTTCTGTACTATGAGTCTGTCTCTCCCACACTACATCATCTATTTTGGATGCATTATTTTTGCTAGAGCTAACTCTGTAAACTTGTTCATTCACACTGGTAAGACAATTGTATTTTCTTCCTCTGATTTCTGGATCAATTGTAAAGACATGTTTGCTGTGAAGAAAGCACAAACATGCATTTCTAATTTGTCCTGCATAAAGAGCTGGAGAAGTAGCTGAAGTTGCATGGTCATTTCACAATCTTGGCTTGTGTGCAGAGAAAAACCATTGGTGAAGAAGAGTTTATAATGCCAATCAGTTACCTGAGTCTGTATAGTTATGACCATTATGTGCAGTGAACTGTATCCAGTTGGCAGTAGTTAATCTAGAGGGAAAAAGTCTCAATATCAACAAAATGTGTTTCTGGTTAGATAATAAAATGTTGGTGGAGCTGATCACCTGGCACTCTTCCCATCCTGAGTCTGTCTTACACCTGCTTCATCTATTTGCTTTATGTGGTCTCTGGCTTACACACTGTCATATTTAGGAAAAGCAAATGGCTTCAGCTATCTTTTTGCCAATGCTGATTCCTTGATTTAGTTCACAAAATTCCAGTGAAAAATGCCAGAACTTTTCACATAATGCAGAATACTTTTCATGACATGCACTGAAATTAGGAACTTGCCAATTTTTCAACACAAGTGTCTCTCTGAAGATATTTATAGCTGTTTTGTATGTTGTAGCCTAAACAAGATTCAATGAATTGGGATATTAAAATTCAGCAAGCCTGAAAAAACAAAGGAATCCAGATTATAAAGACAAGAGATGCAAGAGATGGGTCTCTTGCGGTTCATTATATCCAAATATGTAAAAAAAAAAAAGTTTAAAATTCATGAAATAGATACTAGTATTTCTTAAATACAATAATTTATTTAAAGTAAGCATATACAAATCCAAAGTCATTAGTAGTTCATTGATAGATGTCATAATAACAGTTCACATGTCTTGTCATTTTTCATAAATTGAACGAATGTGAATGGGCTCTAGAACATTCTAAATATAATGTTGGATATTAAGACAATTTCTGATGTGTCCCTGCATTTCAATTTGTTCTTTATTTTATTGTAAAAATTAGTCATTTTCTTTTAAAAAAAATTAAGACAAAAACATTCAAGTGAAAACCTCATTTCTAAAAGGGAAAAAAAGAAAACAGTTGATACTCCATCACTTATTTATTTTATGTTTGCCATACTCATGTTCTTAGAACTTTGACTTGCCTGCATTGAAGATCCCCTGTACTATACTAGAATTCTGTGTTGAAATAGAAATAAAGTATGCATAAAACACGATGTGTGACTTTGAGTGTCCCAGGATCACTTAAGTCATGACATTTTAATGGGTGATTTTAAAATGAAAAGCTCAGTGCTTTCAAAATAGATTCTTAAAGGTGAAGAGTTACTGATGGATAATTCAGTGTCACACACTGAAATAGTTATTTGGGAAACGTTTCAAAATGAGAAGAAAAGAAGTACTACATACATGATATAAACTATATCATGAGCAAAAATATGGATATTCAGGATAGCAACACAAAATGTGCAAAAAGTTCATTACTTGGTGTCATTAGGGTTTTGTCCTTAGAGAAAACTGTGTGTTCTTATCTGTGTAACAAATTTGGAGCACCGGGAGTCCTTGAGCCTAGTTTTTATATCCTTGCATTTCCATGCTGTGCATCTAACTCAGGTCCTTTCCCCTACCAGGCAAGTGACTTACCACTGAACTGTCTGAAGTTCAAAATATTCAATGATATTATCACCATAGTACATCTAATTAATGAGAAACCCACAACTCAGTTATTCTCTCTCTCTCTCTCTCTCTCTCACACACACACACACACACACACACACACACACAGAGGGTACTCTAATGAGGCAATTCCACAGAATCTGCCTGATAATCAAAGGGATTTATTTTGGTTTAACTCGCAACAAGCATAAGGGAGTTGGTCCTGGTATCCAGGAGGGGTGGGGCACAGTCCAATATGGTTCTCTGAAGAGCTCTGTCTTGATCTTCAGCACCAGCATCCAGCATTCAAGACCATGAGGTAGCCAAGAGAGCAAGCACATCTTAAGGAGTCTCCCCTCAGCCAGACATGCCCCTGGGCGGGGGGGGGGGGGGGTCGGAGGTGCCTAACAGTTACCTGCTGCCTATTAGGGGCAGTGCTTCAGGAGTAAAACACAGACAACCACCCGTACATATCCCCCTTTTGTCTAAGGAAGAAAGTTCTAACCTAACACAAAACTATATACAATAAGAATAATTATCAAGGAGAAATAAAGGGTAATGACATAAACAAGGGAACTACAACCAACAATCAGCATTAAACAAGAGACACATACTATAATACGGAGAAGTCTGGAACATAGGTAAATGACCTGTTACAGAGATTATTCTAAAATGTGTCCTATCCTGAAGAACTTGATCTAATACCTAATATGTTTTAGCTAAGATATGAGAAGATTGTTAGTCTTCAATCCCATCAAAGACCTGAGAAGGAATATAATGATACCTGAGAAATGGAAGATGGATGCAAGCAACTTTCTAGAGTCTTGCAAGAGTAGACAGAGACAGCTGGTCGCCTGGACCGTCATCTAAAGTTTCGCAGCATCATTGGTGCATTTAAATTGGCTACAGACCTAGAGTATCTGACAGATCACTTTCAGAAGCAGGAATTTTGAAAGACCATTTTACCCTGTCCTGGCAGAGTTCAGTAGTTGTATTTCCTTATATCCCACTCATCCAGAAGAGACAGCATTCATACTGTCAGCAGTCGAGGCAAGGGCAGTTCTTTGCCCAGTAGGCCATTTTGTGCCAAGAAGAAGACAAACTTCCAAATGGAAATGTCTTAGAAGCTCAACATTCTCTTGGGATCAAATTAGCACTGCTAAGAGCAATCATGTCTCATGTCAACAGAATTCTGTTATTTAAATGCCATATTTTCTAAGTCTATGAAGTGTTTGAAGATTAACTATCCATCTACCTATATATCTATAAATCTGGACAACCTAACTAACATAACTATAGAGATGAATAGCATAGGTCACTATAAATCTGTAAGTCTTATCTACCCAAATAACCTAAGGACTAAGGCTTTATGTAAACAAGGTAAACAGTCTGTAATCAAATGTACAGTAGAAGGGCAATGACCCAAAAATTATAACAATGCACAAAATAGCTTAAGCAGATGTGGGAATGTATATTGCAATATGCAATATGAAAATAATCCTAATTATGTATCAATATACAAAATATCCTAAACAGAGGTAGAACATACATACAGTATGACAAATACAATTTTACATTTGTATCAATATACAAATATTTCAAATAAGAGTAGAAATGCATGTATATTACAACAAATAGAGTTCTGTATTTGTATCAATATACAAATTATCTTAAGTAAGAATATAAGCGCCAGGCAGTGGTGGCACATGCCTTTAATCCCAGCACTCAGGAGGCAGAGGCAGGAGGATCTTTGTGAGTTCAAGGCCAGCCTGGTCTACAAAGCAAGTTCCAGGAAAGGCACAAAACTACACAGAGAAACCCTGTCTCGAAAAAACAAAAAAAAAAAAGGAAAAAAAAAGAATATAAAAGTAGTTTATAACTGTATCAATATACGAAATTCATAACAGTGCAATTTATCTAAGGCTGATGTTTTACTCAATCTGTTTACAAGTATATACAATAATCTACTTTAATATCCTATACCTATCAATTCCCCTTTTACTTTTCTTAAGGAGAATACCAAGTCCAATATTTTCTTCCACCCCAACCCCATAACCCTTATCCATAATCCTGAGAAACATGAATCCTTTGGAGAAAATGTGTCATTTTCTTAGAATTGCTTCCTGCTGTTTAGGGGGCAGCAGCATTTCTGTGGGGTTCTGTAAGCAACCTCAGGTTGTTAGGTCTCAGTTGGACTAACTATAGATTCTGCGACCAGTCTCAGAGTAATGGGTAAGGTTGTCTGAGATTCTGGCTAGAAATGTAGTATGATGGACCATCATATCATGGAACTATCTTGGAGAGTTTTCAGTACTAGGTTGATCATTGAGTAATGTTTATGAATACCATGGCATCATTCTGGACTGGGTAGAGTCATTGTTATGGAGCCCCATCTTCCTTCTGGAGACTTCAGAGACTGCTATTGGAAAAAACTTATTTTTTACTGTGGAAAACTCGAACATTTTCAATATCAAGATGGAAAGTTTTGGATTTATACTGGATAGAGAAGGAATTCTTCAAAGGCGAGGAAAAGCATAGAAAGACATAGAGTCTAGCTGACAATGTTCCCTAAATTATTGGTTTTCTTCTGTCTCACACTAATTGGCTTTTCCGATATGAGACAGAATGTCCTAACTTTTCTTTTGATAATATGCTCCAGTTAAGAGAAGGACAGAGCCAAATCCCAACTCCAAAGTCAACTTGATTTGTAATTGAATTGGGACCACAAGTATTCTAGAGTTAAAGAGATATTTATGTTAGGCAGTGAGATATTACCCTGTAGAGTATATTGGTACCAATAGATTCTTTCCTTCTGTTGCATACTTCTGGGTATCCAAGGCCTTATAATTTCTGGTAGATATGTGTTTCTCTTATCCTGTAAAGACAGAAACAGAATCCTGCCCCCACCCTTGTTTGTTAAATTTTTTGTTACAATTTGCAGAGATGTCGTATCAGTAGATGATGTTTTACTTCTCCTCAACAAGGGGTTTCTCCTGTTCTAATCGAATTTTTATTAATTTTATTGGTATCTATATCTTTTCTTCTCCTGAAGAAACAAAAGTAAAACTCCTTCCCCAACATAGGACGTATCCTGGTTTCCATTCTAAGGTCAACACATCTTTGAAATAAACCAGTTGGTTTATTTCAGAAGTGTTTTTTTTTTCTGTTGTCAAATGTCTCTCCCCAGCTGTTATTCCTTTCTCATCGGCACTAAGAAAATTCAAGGCTAATGAATCATTATGCAATCTATTTCTAGGAGTCATTGTTACCTGTTACTGTTTGTTTAGCACATCTTTTAAAGTTTGATTGGATCTTTCTATGAATGCTTAGCCTGTAGGATTGTGTGGTATACCTGTAACATGCTTTATATTGTAATAAGCAAAAAAGTATCATTTTACTTGAGACATACGCTGGGGCATTGTCAGTCTTAATTTGTACAGGTATTCCCATGATAGCCATAACTTCTAATAGGTGTATAATCACAGAATTTGCCTTTTCAGAATAAATAAGAGTTGCCCACTGAAATCCTGAATAGGTGTCAATGGTATGGTGTACACACTTTACTCTTCCAAATTCTGTGAAATAAAACACATTCATCTGCTAAATTTCATTTATTTGTATACCTTTTTGATAGCTTCCTGTGGGAAATGGAATATGGCTATAAGGAACAAGTAGGACATTTTCTTACAATTTCCTTGGCTTATTGCCAAGTGATGAAAAATAATCCTTCTTCAAACTCTTGCCATTTACATGGTGTTTCTTATGGAATTCTGAGGCTTCTAGTACATTACCTATTAGTAACAGATCAATCTCATCATTACCTCTAGTCCTGGCAGACCCATATGAGATCTGATGTGAGTTATATATATATATTATTCCCTATTTCTGATGGCTTCATGCAATTGTATGAATAGTGAAGCTAATTCTTATTATCAGGAATAAATTCAGCAGTTTTAATATATAAAATAGCTCTCTCTGCATATTGAGAGTCATTGACTATATTGAGGGGTTCTGTGAAGTCCATTAGTACCATAAGAATGGCATACAGTTCTGCTTTTTGTACAGAGTTGTATGGACTTTGAACCACTTTACTTAAATCTCCTGATTTGGATCTTGCTTTCCCTGATTTATTTGCATCAGTATAGAATGTGGGAACTCCAGAAATTGGCTTTTGTTTAGCAATGTGAGGAAGGATCCATTCAGTCTTCTTTATGAATTCTATTATCATTCTTTTGGGATAACAGTTATTAATCTCTCCCAAAAAGTTACTTTAGGCTTTTCGCCAGTATTCATTATCTTTCCATAGTGAGGAAATTTCCTCATTAGTTAAAGGTCTACAATTTCTGCTGGGTCCATTCCTATCAGCTGATGAAGTCTTAATTTTCCTTTTAGAATCAAATAAGAGATCTTTTCTACATAAGTCTTTAATTTCTTATTTTGTTTACATGGTAGAAATATCCATTCAAATATAATATCTTCCCTCTGCATCAAAATCGCTGTAGGGGAGTGTCTGGAGGGGAGTATGACCAGAATGCCTTTAAGTTCTGGATTCATATGATCTACATGAGCTTCTCATATTTTCATTTCTACTAGAGTCAATTCCTTCTCAGCTTGGGCTGATAATTCTCTCGGACTATTTAAGTCCTTACTAGTCCATCTTTAATATTCCAATGATAGCCTCAAAGTAGGAAATGCTTTCTAACAATTTTTGAAAATCACTAAGAGTCTGCAATCAATCTCTTCTGTGTTGTTCCTTTTGGAACCTAATTTTTTGTAGCTCCATCTTATATCCTAAGTAATTAATGGAATCTCCTCTTTTTATTTTTTCAGGAGCAATTTGTAGTCCCCAGTGAGGCAAAACTTTTTTTTTATATCTTCAAACATGCTTTCTAAGGTACCTAACTTTGGATCACCTAATAAGATATCATCCATATAATGATAAATTATGGATTGTGGAAATTTCACATGAATTAACTCCAATGTTTTTTACACAAAATATTGGCACAGGGTAGAACTATTTAACATTCACTGTGGGAGGACCTTCCATTGATATCTCTTGACTGGCTGGGGATTTTTATAATTAGGTACTGTGAAGGCAAATTTTTCTCTATCATTTCCTTGTAAAGGTATGGTAAAGAAACAGTCCTTTAAGCCAATAAGTATTATATGCCATTCTTTGGGTAGCAGAGAGGGCAGGAGCATCCCAGTCTGTAGGGAGCTCATAGGCTGAATTACTTTATTAATAGCTCTCAGAGCTGTCAGCATTCTCCAATTTACTGGAATTTTTTTCTAATAACAAATACAGGAGAATTCCAAGGGCTGGTAGATTCTTCAGTGTGTTGAGCATTGAACTGCTCTTGAACCAGATCCAGATAATGAGGCAATTCCATGGAGTCTGTCTGATAATCAAAGGGATTTATTTTGGGTTAACTCACAACAAGCATTGGTTGTGGGATTCAGTCGTTCTCTGGAGAATTCTGCCTTGATCCTCAGCACCATCATCCAGCATCCAAGACAATGAGGTAGCCTAGAAAAAAAGCATGTACACATCCCAGTTCCTAAGGGGTTCCCCCTCAGCCAAGGGTTGGGCGTGGGGGGTCATGTACCTAGCAGTTACTTGCTGCCTGACTTTTTTCTTTAGAGATAAGTTTTAAACACCTAAAAGTCAACAAATCCTCAAAACTTTTAACAATACATCAATAATCTCCTGTCAGCATCCAATGGTATATTTTTAGTTGTCCAGACATCATATTTTAATTTGTTTATAGATTGAACATGTATGAAAAACATGCAGTATTTTTCTTTCTGAGTTTGGCTTATATTTCACTTAACATTATGGTTACCATTCTCATCCATTTTCCTGGAAACATCATGATCTTTTTCATGGCCAAATGTACGTGTATTACATTTTCTTCATCCAGTCATTATTTACAAAATGTCTCAGCAGGTCATGAGTAGCACTACTGGAAACATAGTCATGTTTGTATTGCATGCTGTCTTTGACTTCATTCCATATAAAGCTGAAAGCACTGTGTAAATTTCTTCCCAATTCTATTTATTTTTTAGCTTTTATTTTAGAGGAAACCCCAAATAGATTTTCATAGTAGCTTGACCATTCATATTCCCACCAACAGTATATAAAGTTCCTTTTGTCTGTTCAGCCTTGTATTGGCTCTGATTTTCTTAATAATAGCCATTTTGACTGGGATTATGAAATCTCAAGATAGATTCAATATGCATTTCCTTGGTGGTTAAAAAATAGGGAAAATTTTCTTATATCTTACTGACCATTTGCAATTAACCTTTTAAAAAAGTTGTCTAATAATTTGTTTCCTCTATTTTAGGTTTTGGTTACCTCTGTCTAAAATCATTTTGCTATATCTACCTGTATTTATTTAGGGATCTTTTATTTTTCATTTCTTTTTATTTGGTTGGCTGTTTGTCAAAACATATTTTGTTACTATTTTCTCTATAACATAATTTGAATTCTGGTATTATACTGTGAACATTTCTTCTCTCCTATGGATTACGATGTTTATTTTTAACATTGATTTAACTCTTATTATTATTATTATTATTATTATTATTATTATTATTGTTGTTGTTATTATTATTATAGAATTTAATACATGAGCACATTTCTACTCCATAATCTCCTCTCCCAACTCTTCCTGTTCTCCCCATATCTTGCTCTCTATTTCATAACTTCATTTTTAATTAATATTGTTTTATTTGTATTGTCTATTCTTTATAGTTTGTACTATCATTTGAAATTTAAAGTTATGAAAAATGACATTAGGATTTAGTTAGCATTGCATGAAATACAAACCACCTTAACTAATATGATAATTTCTGTAATGTTAATTCTATTGATGCATAAACATCAAATTTCTTTCATTTTTCTAGTGCTTTCTTCAGTTTTATAGTCATTCAGAGCCCATGATCCCTGTTTTACATTATCACTGTTTTTTCCTACTCTGAAAGTGAATGTCTTCTTCCTAAGCAAATTCCCTTTGATTTATGGAAAGCTACTGATTTTTGTATTTTTATTTGGTATGTGTGTGTGTGTGTGTGTGTGTGTGTGTGTGTGTGCGCACATGTGTGTGTAGAGAAATTTATTAATTCCAAGAATTTTCTGGTTGATTTTCAAGCATCTTTTAAATATAGAATTGTATCTTCTGTAAACAGGAACAGTTTGACCTCTTCGACTATATTCCCTGTCATCTTTCATTATTTGGTATAGATGAAATGTCAAACACCATTATATAAAAAAGATTAGTTTGAGTGGATACACTTTTCCTAGTACTGATTTTAGAGGAAATGATTGTATGTTTTCCTCAGTCTATAATGTTGACTAGATGTTTGTTACATATACCCTTTATTGTGCTAAATTATGATTCCCTATTCCTACTTTCTTAGGGGATTTTATTATGAATTTTATTATGAATTTTAATAATGAACTTATATATATATATATATATATATAGATAGATAGATAGATAGATAGACAGATAGATCATTTCAGAAAGTTTAAAGAATGAGGTCCCATAGAGGTTTTCAATTAAATTTATTTTTAAATTATTTATCAGATGTATACAGTATATCCTGATTACTCTCTTCCCACACCCTGTTTTTCTTCTTCCCCACAATCTCTCTCTGATGTTCATGTCTATTCATTTTGTTTGTGACCTACTGAAATTAGTCAGGGCTGATTCTTTGATCATGGTTTGGAGTTATAGGTTGGGCTGAACAACAAGTATATAATTTGACATACTTGCATTGTCTATCAATAGCCAATATGTTCAGAGGGAAAGGATATGTTACCATGAGCCCTTTCCCCTTTGAGTCATCATAGGTTAGTGATACTCATTTCATATATCTGTAGTTGCTGTTAGTTAACATTTACAAAAGTTACTGAGTCTTGAGAATGAGATCTTTTAGTCTCTCACCCATATTTTCGATCTCTTAAATACTTCCTGTCCCCATCCTTCACAATGTTCTCTGAGCCTTCAAGGTGGTATATAAGTGGTTTCTTTGGAACTTGGCCCACAACCATTGTTTATAAAATATTGAATTCTATCAAAAGCTTTTTATGTATCCATTGACATTGTTAAGGAATGTCCTTCAAATGGGAGGTTGTTATACTGGAATATACCAAATATTTTGGGGGAGTAGATGATCAGATTCTCTTTTTTCAAAGGTTTATGAAACACATAGGCAAATGAGAACCAAAATAATATACCTGTAGTAGTTTAAAGGAATTAAATTAGATGGATTGGTCTGAAATGATTCACTAAATTGTGGAGGATAAGAACTGTAGTTTATAATCTCTCTATTTACCTAAGCCTGCAACAACTTCTATGTATGTTTTTTTGACTCTTTTCTGAATACACAGTTCTAATTTTATATCTAGTTTTAGTGTTCTGATATTTCCTTTCTTTAAAAAAGCTTAATTGAATTTTTAATCTGTTTGTACATATTTCTTCTGTGGTTTTGTTTGACTTTTTACAACATCTCTTGTATTGATAATGAAAGCATTGAATTATACTTAATATTTGTCTTTATATGTTAAATGATTACCTTGACCAGCTATGATTTAATTTAAACTACATAATCTTAATTTTCCACACTATCCTTGGACAGTATAGTAGCAGCTTGATCAGCAGCAATATCTACCTTGGTCTGTATTCATGAGTCTGTATTTCCATTGCACTCCTTAATAAATTATTAAATAGAAAAAAGTAGTATTTTTCATGAAAAAGAAGAAAGCAAGCTGAGCACCAGCATTCAATTGTATTTATTTGAGTGTCCATGCGGTGTAGCCCTATGGTACTGCAAACGTGCCTTCTACATCATGATGAACTATATCCTGAATCCATTAGCCATAATTGGTACTCAAGTCTTTTTAAAAATAATTGATTTTTTTTTCCAAATGGAGAAGAAAAACACAGTCAAAGAAGTTAAGCTACAATTTAAATTTAATACTTTCTTTATAAGCTAGGCCCATTTAATTTTGCATTTCTGTGAGAACAACATACATTTGATATTTCTATTATATTCAGAAGAAAATTTTGTGCCAAATTCAACCTATACTTTGGAGATTGAATATCTCTGCCCTTTCACCAGGCAGAAAAAGCTATAGTCTAACATCCAAGGGGGATAGATATACATTTAGCAAAACATAAAAATCTCTCTACATTTGTGTGTTCAATAACATATTACATTACCATAATTAACTAGTACTCAATTTTTTCCAATGTGAGATAGGAACAGAAACATATTTTACAAAATCTGCTTAATCTCTTAAGACTAGAAAATAAAATGAACCCAAAACATTTTAAATGTGGTTCCTTGTGTGATTTGAACAGGATGACTTGTGAGTCCTGGTGCTGTAAATATGAGTAAGCAGATTTGGTTGGAATAGGAGATGAGAGTGGAGATGAAAATATTGCCTAGAGTTAGATGTTACTAGAGAATGCTGTTGTCTGTTACTAAAGAGTTCTGATTTCTGATTTCAGAAAATGACATTAGAAGAAATGTCCCTTTTAAAAAAAAATACACATTTTAAAACACAATATCGTGTTTTTTAGATATACATATTATAAAACAATTACTGTGATAAAGCTAACTGCTATATCCTTCAGTTGACATAACTAACTATCTTATGCTTGCCTGCTGAGAATATTTAAGTCTTTCTTCTTTATCAGGCAGGCAGAAATACATACCACGATGGACATACATCAAATTTTCATTTCCCACTTTTATTGAAAATCAGATTATTTTCTTATAAAATATACCCTGATTACAGGTTTACTTACTTTTTTTCCTCCCAGTTCCTCCCCACTTCTCCTTCTCTCCAGATCCACTCATATTCTGTCTCTCATTAAAGGAGAGGCTTCTAAGAGATAACAACTAAACATGACAAAATAAAATATGAGATAAAACTAAAAGCATCACATCAAAAATTGGACAAAGCAAAACAGCAGAAGGAAAAGAGCTGAAGGTAAAAATAAAATGAGAGGCCCATTCACTTATTCACGTACTCAGAATTTCCATAAAAATACTAAACTGAGAGCTATAATACATATGCAGGAGACCTGTACAGACCCTGTACTTGCTGCTTCAGTCTCTCTGAGTTCACATGACCTTTGCCCAGTTGATTTAGACAGGTTTGTGCTCCCAGGTTCTTCCATCCCAGCTGGCTCTTCAACTATCTCTGCCTCCTCTTTTATGGGGTTCACTGAGCTCTAAGGTAGGAGATTTGACAGAGATATTCCATTTGGAATACAAGGTGTCTCTCTCACACTCTCTCTGAAAAATGTCTGTTTGTTGGTCTCTGCATTATAACCATCTTCTGCAAGAGGAAGTTTCTCTAACGATAGCTGAATGAGGCACTGATGTATATGAGGTTATCAGGAAATCATTAGGAGTCATTTTATTGCTATTTTTATTTTTTTATTAATTAAATTTATTCATTTATTTTACATCCTGACGGCAGAATCCTCTCCCCAAACTCTTCTCATTCCTTTCTCCCACCTTCCATCTGACCCCAACCCCAATACATTCCTTCTCTGTTTGTTCAGAAAGGGTCAGGCCTCCCATGGATGTCAACAAAGCATGGCATATCAAGTTGAGGTAGGACTAAGTTCCTAGCCTTGTAATAAGGCTGGGCAAGGTGACCCAGTATGAGGAATAGGTTCCCAAAAGCCTGCCAAAGCATCAGTGACAAGTCCCACTCTGACTACTAGGAATCCCACAAGTAGACCAAGCTACACAACTGTTATACATATGTAGAAGTCCCAGATCAGTCCCATGCAGCCTCTTAGCTATTGTTCCAGTTTCTGTGAACTCCTGTGAGACCAGGTTAATTGTCTCTGTGGGGTTCCCTTGTGATGACCTTGATCTCCCTGGCTCATACAATTCATCCTTCTGCTCTTCAACAGAATTCCCAGATCTAGCCCCAGTGTTTGGCTGTGGATCTCTGCATCTGCTTCCAACAGTTACTGGACAAAGTCTCTGTGATGACACCAACAATACAAATAAATCAATTAAAAATTGAGGTACAGATTCTATGGAAGAATCTCAAATGGCCAAAAGACACTTAAAGTCTTGTTCAACATCATTAGCCATCAGGGAAATGCAAATCACAGTGACTTTTAAATTCCATCTTACAGTTGTGAGAATGGCTGAGATCAAAAACACTAATGATAACTTTCCTAGAGAGGATGTGGAGCAGGCAGAGCATTCCTCCAGTGCTGGTAGGAGTACAAAATTGCACAGCCAATTGGGAAATCAATATGGCAGTTTCTTAGAAAATTGGGAACCAATATACTTCAAGACACAGCTATACCAATCTTGGGCATATATTCAAAGGATACTCAATTATACCACAAAGACACTTGCTCAACTATGTTCAAAGTAGCATTATTTGTATTAGCCAGAATCTGGAAACAACCTAGATGTCCCTCAACTGAAAAATGGATAAAGAATCATGGCACATTGTTTTACCTGTAGTATTTGGTTTTTCCCGTGGTATCTGGAATATCTCAGTTATCTAGTCTCTGGTTTGGGTCACCCAGGCAGTGTTAGGTATCTTGTAAAATGGGCCTTAAGTCAAATCAGACATTGGTTGGTTAATCCAACAAGTTTTCAGCCACCATTGTCCTAGTATTGGGCACTTTTGTTCTTTATATATTTTTTTCTTTTTCTTTTTGTAATAAATATTATTGCAATAAATATTTCATGCATATGTGTGTTTAATAGAATAACTCATGTTTTGGGTACACATTCAAAGTGAGATTCCTGAATCACTTTTTTTTATACTTCTGAGGAATATCATCAGAGTTCTATTACAATAAATGCACCTACTTACACTCCCATGACCCATGACATGAGTTTTCTCTTCTTTATATACTCACCAATATTTGGTCTCTCCTTTTCTGTTCAATCAAATCTTTTAAAGATTTATAAAATGCTCCATCATTGTGAGTTTGATTTTTATTTTCCTGATGAACAACTATAATAAACACAGTTTCACATACCTGTGGGTCATGTACACACACACACACACAAACACACACACACACACATACACACACAGAGAGAGAGAGAGAGAGAGAGAGAGAGAGAGAGATAACAAACAAAAATAATGCAGTATATACAAATCATGTGTCATTTTAAGAAAAAAAACAGACTCAAGTGTGTGTGTGTGTGTGCGTGTGTGCGTGTGTGTGTGTGTGTGTGTGTGTGTGTGTGTGCTGAGAGTGCTAGAGTGTTCTCCAGGGAAAAGACAGCAATTAGTTATAATAGCAAATGTTCAGTCTTGTAAACATATATACCAGTAACAACAATCAAACTGAGCAGGTTATATTTAGTAATGTTTATGTAAATCCATATAATGTTTGCATTTAACAACAGTTGACAAAAAAGAGGCCATGTACTTGAAAGAGAGCAAGTATATGAGAGAGTATGGATGGAAGAAAGAGAAGGGAATTAGGATGTGTTGATATTATAATTTCAAAAAGTGAACTTGAGAGGAATGTGCTTAGGTGTGGACTATGTGTTAGTTCTAAAAAAGAGAACATAAACTTTATAACTAAGACATAGTTAAGGCCATTGCATGAAATGAAACCAAATTCAGATCCAACATGTGTACTATTTTCACATTCATTTTCCATCCTTTCTTCCTAGATTCTTTTGTTCCTTTGTATATGTATAGGCTAGGTGACAAGCTGCAAAATACAGAACTCAGGGAAATTTTTTTTCTAAAGTGATTCATCACACCTTTAGTATTGCACTATTTCCCAAAGTCGACCTATCCTGCTGAATCATTTTCTTTAAAAGTAGGTAGTGGGTCTGTGTAAAAATCTAACTCAATCTCAAATTGACTATAGATATTTGTGTTTACTTCTTTCTTCTGGACCTCATTCCTGAAGGACACATGATATCAAACAAAGCCTCTATTGCTCACATCTGTGAAATTGTTATAATTACTTCACAGCTTGAGTCTTTAGTCACATTTCATACAGTCATTAAAATGGTTGATATAAATGAACTCAAATGCCCAAGAAGGTATTTTTACAGGTATGCTTCAGAAGGAACATACTTCTGAAGCATACCTGTAATTGTATACTTGCTTTTTCCTATTTCAGAGAAAACAGTTTTTAGAAGTTAAGTTTGCCTTTATGTGCTGCTTTCCTCGATGATTTTTTTTATTAAGCAATCCAGTAGAAGTCTTCTCATTTATAAAGGTTATCTGACCATTAATGTAGAACATTTGACATGGGCCGAACGTGTTAATAACCATTATCACTGACACTGCATTTCCAGGAGCTGTAAAATACAGGGCACAGAGAAACTGATTAGTCACCATGACAGAATGGACATTTGATAATTACTTTTCTTTGCATACAATTAAAAAAATCAATTAGATGGATGCATAGAGATCAATGTTATTTAGTTTAGGAAAACAAAGAAGTAGAGTACAATTCTGCTGGTTATTGCCTCCTAAATTTCTTCAAGTGTGTAAGCATGGGAGAGGAAGCTAGAAAACCATGTAATAAAGGTCATCTCCTGCTGCACCGACTGCCTTTTGCTTCTTTTCAGATGCTCGATGCTATCAAACTCAATATACAATGGATAAAGTGCATTATTGGACCACTGTGATATTTTATAAATAAAATTTGAAAATTGCTTTTTGACAATAAACAAAGAAAGGGAATATTTCATTGTGCCTTTCTCTTTTCTCTTGCCTATGATTTAATATTAAGTTTTCTCTAGTTTTGTGGTTGTTTGCAAAATGTCAAGCCCAGCATTTGTTATTATGTTTGAGACCTAAGAATGCCACACAGAAGGATATGAAGTGTGCTTTTTTTTTATGTTTGAGGAGCTCAACAGAATGCTTTACACATTTATGGCATATTTTTTTAAAATATCTTTCCTGAAAAATTACATATATTTTTACTTTAAGAAGGAGGATTAAATAATAAGGAAAGGTACTTTTTTGGTGTTTAGTATTCTAGGCTTCTCATCAATATTTTGAATCATTTTTGAGTTTGTACTTGGTGCTGATATTAGAATAACACAATATTTTTAGGGAAGTATGTGGGTGTGGGTGTGCATATGTATGTGTGTGAGTGTGTGTGTATGAGTGAGTATGTTTGAGGGGTGTGTGTGTGAGTGTGCATATGCATGTGTATGTGTGTGAGTGTGTGTGTGAATGAGTGAGTGAGTTTGGTGTGTGTGTGTGTGTGTGCATGTGTATGTGTGTGAGTGTGTGTGTATGAGTGAGTGTGTTTGGGGTGGAAAAATATTAATGGCAAAACCAACTTTGATCCTTAAGCATTTCAACATTATAATAACAGTCAAGTTTAATTGGTAGATAGGGAACAGGGGCATGTTTTGACTTTTGATATTGTCTCAGTTGTCTGTAGTAATCTTTCTTGTTTCTTTTTTTAAATCCGTGTTCTTATTTTAAAAATTCTCTTGTCAGTCATAATGTCATATGTCATTAATCCCAATACCTGGAAGGCAGAGGCAGGGCAATCTCTGACAGTTCACGTCAGCCTTGTCTCCATAGTGAGTCCCAGAACAGCCAGAACTACATAAAGAGTTCCTGTCTTAAAACAACAGCAAATAATAATAATAATAATAATAATAATAATAATAATAATAATAATAATAA
>CABHPH010142759.1:48053-59353 GCA_902168325.1 Peromyscus nudipes
AAGGAAGGAAGGAAGGAAGGAAGGAAGGAAGGAAGGAAGGAAGGAAGGAAGAGAAAAGGAACAAATAGCCAGGATAGTAATATTGTGTATATCACCAGATGCCCACACATAGAGAACAGATGAGAGAAAGAAAATAGTCATACCACTTGAATTATCTGCCTGAAAGTCTGCCAGGTGGTAGCAGGTTGTCACATGGCCCAATTCTGAGCAACATCTGAAAGAGAAATTTTGAAAAGGAGAAGTTCCAACTTTCAGAGTCAGGTAGGTAGGCCTGGATAAACCTCACAGAGACTGAATTAGAGGACAGTAGAATAGAGAGCAAGAAGATGTTGATTTTTATGAAATCAGTTTGAAATAACTCTTTTGCACCTAAATAAATAAAAGTATGTGCTATACAATATTGGAGTAGAGGACAGGATGCACATTTGATGGCAATCTGAGAAGATGATATTTAGACCTAAAATGCTTATACCTTCTATTTTATAGCTACTGTCTCTGTGTTCTAGAAAAAATGAATTATTCTTGGTTATGATGATGTCAGCTTAAATATTCTAAGTGGCTAGTTAGCTAAAAGAATAATCCTAGAATTATGTAAAGTACATGATAGTTGGCAATGATAAAGAGTTGCCACTGATTTATATTCTTAAAGCATAATTTTCCTGACATTTTATGATGTTCTCTTATGTATCACAACATGTCTATTATAGCAGAGTATGGCATATTATAGCATCAGTGTATCCTGTGTTTGCTTCCTTTATTGCTTCATTTTCTCCGCTATTTGCTTTAATCACATTATTTTGTTTATAGTGACCTTTAGCATCATTAAGCTGTAACTTTAGCAAGTGGAAAGTTGTAGCACCTAAGTTTATAGAAAACACTATAATATTGTTAGGGGAACAAAGCCTAATAATGCATTTCACAGATCAACTGTGGAGCGATATATGACTATATATTAGGTAGAAAATTATGCATGGTCCTTGAACTTACAAGAGATGTCTCCTAAACTTTCAGATTCATGCAGGATGACAAATGTGGCTTTATTTCTAAGAGGGTTATATATGGAGAATAAGAGATATTTTTCCATTTGTCATTTTTTTCTTAATTCCATCACTACAGTCATCTTGTTCAGAAAGTCCTCTTCTATGCCAATGAGTTCAAGTACATTCCCTACCTTCTCCTCTATTGGGTTCATAGTGTTAAGTCTTATGTTGAAATCCTTGCCCCATTTGTAGTTGAGTTTTGTGCAGGATGAGAAAAAAGCATCTAAGTTTATTTTTTTACATATAGGTATTTATTTTTTGAAGTTTGACCACAGCCATTTGTTTAATATTATGTTTGTACAGCAGAGAATACCATTGTTGCAGTAACAAGTCAGCCTACTGAATGAGAATGAGTCTTTAGTGGTTACACATCTGACAGAGAATTGGTATCCAAAATACACAAATAAAAAACTATGCTTCAGAAAACAATTATAACTGGGCACATGGGCCATAACTAAACAGGAAGTTCTCAAAAGATGAAATGCAATATATATACAATTTAAAAGCTTTAACCATCAGGGATGAAAATGAATGCTATTAGGAGAATTCAACTTACACTAGTCAGGATGGCTAAAATCTGAAAGCTAAATGAACTTTAATGCTGCTGTGGATGTGGGGAAAGAGAAAAACATCTCTTCAGTGCTGGTGGGATTGCAAATTGGTGAAGCCACTATGGAAATCCTTGTAGATGTTCTTCAAAAACCCCAATAGCTCTACAACATTATGTGATTATACTACTCTTGGGAATATACCAAAGGATACCCTATCTTATTCTGAAGAAACCTGTTCATCCATGTTCATTGTTGCTCTATTCACAATGGCCTGCAAATGGAAACAAGGAAGATCTATCAAGTGATGAATGTATAATAAAAATATGATACTTTTACATTATGGAATATTATTCTGTGGCCTATACAAACATAATTATGAAATTAACAGATAAATACATGTAGCTGGAAGCAATTATTATCAGGGAGGTGATCCAGATCCAGAAGACAAATTTAACATTTCTTTCTCATTTTTATGGTAACATAGAATCTTCAGGTATGCATATTTCATTTGCAGTATTCACAAAGATCAGAAAATTAGATAGGAGTTATAAAATTAGGCTTTCACAAAAAGGGAGACAGAACACAGTGGTATAATTAAAGGCTAATAACAGAACAGGAATATTTAAGTTGGGTGAGGGCTGGAATGATATTGTATAGCAGGGAATATAGGGAGTAATAACTAACATCAAAGATCTTTGGAAAAGTCTTATGGAAAACTACTGCTGTAGTAGCTTCCTATAATATATACATACACGTCTATAAACAAAATTTAGCTAAAGTTACCATGTAATGGGGCATCAATGCCCCTACTCCACACTATATGCCAACCAATAAAATGCGTTGTGCTAGGAATGGGTTACTGTTTTCAGAGCTTTTAGTCAGTGAGGTCTCATAGACATCTATTACCAGTCATTGCTTATGTTCTTGGTTTTTTATTTTTGTTTCAGAACTTGAGAAAATTACCTTATTGCTGAAGACACTACACAGATGAGTAAAAAGACCAGGAGTAATAAAGCTAGTACTCAAGTAGTAGCCTCATCTCTACCAGCTAGCTTTCATCATGCTGGACAGTACTATGATGTTATCAGAAGAGTCAAGTAAACATCATTTTTAAGTAGCAGTGATCCCTGAGAGCTACAATAAATATAGACATAGCAAGACAAGCCCACTGGTGAAATAGTGTCACCAGCAACATGGAGTAGGTCAGCCACTTTTTAATTGGGTTTAAGGTCTGTCCTACAAGGTGGAAATCATACCTAGCACTGTAATTGGGGCCACCAATCTGTGGCTAGAAAGGGCTTACACCCTTGGTGAGAGTATACCGCTATTATTCTTGCAAATGACATAGTGTTAAACTAACTCCTACTGACTTACCTTCATAGATTACTGCATCTCTCAACATTCACCTTTACAGAGAAGCATTTTTTAAGCAATAGCTAATCATTAACATTGTGATATGCAGTGGTCGAGGTTAAGATGATAAGGGACTGTGAGTGCTAAGTCCTAAATATGACATCTATATTACATTTCCTCCTCCTTACCCTCAAGAGTGATCGCTGAAGGAAGCAGTGATTTCTGGACACAGCAGGAAAGTTGCACATATGGTCCCACAACAGCTGTTGACAGGAGGCTTAAAAACTGCACTAGATCAAGACAGACAAATCTGGGCTTGAAGAGGGGAATTGTGCATCAAGCCTACCCATACCTAGGGAACTATTGCTGATCAATACCTTCTGGGAAATGGAGATCCAGTTTCCTTTAAGAATTTGGCTCCTGGTAAGTCCACCACACTCCAGTGGAAGGAAAAACATGTGAGTTATGTGGGCAGCACAAATTGGACTTGATGGGTTTTAAAAAAGAAAAGTGTATAACAAGTGAGATGGATAAGGAAGAGGGGTAGATCAGGGAAGAGTTAGTGAATCTGATCAAAGTACATTGTACAGAGTTTTCGAGGATTAAAGGAAATTTCCAAAAGAGAAGTAGATGCAAATGAGTCTAAAATGGATTCTGAGAAACAGGAGAAAAATCCATGAGCTTTTACTTTTTTTCTCCACTGAGTCTAGTAAAATAAATATGTGTTGTTGTGATTTATCAGTATGTAGTTACACCAAAATCTGTATCGTATTTAGTTTGTCTCATTTATCTTCTTAATTATCCTCTTAATCACATATAAGTAAGATTACCTACTTGCCACAGAGAATAGAAAGTAAACCTGAATTTTCAATTTTGCTATGTATTGACCTTCTCTAAAATCCTTATCATTGACCAGTAACAAGCATTTCCTGGTCAGGTAATGAATGTTTCATCCTGTTATATCTAAATATTTGCTACATGTTAAAAAATTACCTTAAAGGCACTTCATAGAAAATAATTCATTAAAATTTAGAAATCAACTATGAAGATGGAAAATATCATGTGTAACTCAATTTCTTGCTAAAATTTTTTGTTGTTTTTGTTTTTTGTTTGTTTGTTTGTTTGTTTTTGCCTAAGCTGGCATCTCTTTTCTGAGTTTTGAGTTGCAATAACTCAAGCAAAATATAAAGATAAGCTATGGTTTATAGAAGTTTCATTTTGAACGCTGAGTGAATTCTCATTATATAATTAGTGGCATTGCTTTGTTCTGACAACACACCAACATCTTAGGACTGCATATGTTTTATTAACAAGAATATTCTATATCTTGATTATATACAGATGTTTACACAAAGAGTGAATTGATTTTTTTCAATAACTTTGCAAATTTCTTTCTTTTCTTTTTTCCTTTTTTTTCTGTTAGATTTCTGATAATGTGGGAGCTGTGAAAGAAAATGTAGCTAGGGTTGTTTCCATGGTACAAGTAGAAATCATGATTGCAGCATTGGAACTGCATTCCAGTAATCTCATTTGATAAAATTAATATAATGCTGGCTATGATTATATAATATAATATAATATAATATAATATAATATAATATAATATAATGATAAAATTAATATAATAATATGTTACTACTAGATTTATAGACTTCTGCACACTGATTTTATTGTTATGCTTTTAGGAAGTAAATGTAACACTACATAAAGTATTACAAGTAACATTCCCTATATTATCCTCTTCTCTAAAAACTGAAGAAAATAAATTTGAGAGCACAAGTTTGTTCTGGTGTTTAGATTCAGTAACAAGCATAAGAACAGATACATAGAGCCCAGACAATACCAGTGTGTTAAGACATGAAATTTCAATAAAGCAATGAGAATAAAATATATATTATAGATTTTTTCTATTTCTAACTCTAAAATGCAAATCATGGGTGGATAAATGGCTGTTCGGTAGTGGTGGTACAAAACCGTGTTTATAACTATGTGTATATGATTTGCTCAAGTTCAAGCCAGAAACACCTCCCCGAAATAAAATGATGTGTGTATGCATGAAGTCCCACTACTAGCTGAGGTGATAGCAAGGGGAGGCTACTGGGAAATGAGAATCAGTTCATTGAAGGCAATGGTCCGAGTCTATCTACTAAGGTCTTCCAGTGACTAGTCATATAGTCAACAGTATATAATCAACTCTAAACATACTCAGTGAAGTTTCTTCTTTAAATGAGTGAACACTGGGTTGGACATGAATAAAAATGGGGAGTGATATGAATATGATAAAAATAAAATGTTTGAAATTTTCAAATAATATTTTTAAAAGGTAAATAAGACATTTCTCAACAGAGATGACAGATTAGCTGAGGAGAAAAACATCTGGAAAAGTATGTGAAAAAACAAAAAACACAGTTCATTGTTTAGTGACTGGAAGTGCAACAAAACTTAGAATGCAAAGGACATTCAATGTTCATTGTTTTGTATTTGTGTAGAACTGTGTTCATACAATTAAAACGTACTCATAGACAATGCTGCAGGTTTGCTCTATTTAATATTTTGTAAAGAAAAATTCAGCCATGAAAGTATGTATTTTATATTGTGAGTGGGAAGTTGGATTCAAGCATTTTTATTCTTCCTTCCATAGGTAAGAATCAAAGCAAAAGAAAAATAAAGACAATTTAAGCATCAGGGCCAGGGAATAATTACAACTGCTGTATGATAGAACCAAGTTGTCATGAAGTAAGATAAAAGTCAAACTTTTCTCAATGTCAAAGAACAAATTTTTGAAGGGTTTGTCTATGTGAACTCTAAGGAAGAAAACAAATCTAAATTAAACCATAATTTTATTCATGTCCTGTTTTGCGTATTTCAACTACACAATTTATGTGAAAGAAATCAAAAGCAAAGATGCTCCTTTCAAGATGGAGATTCCCAGTTTCTTAAAGAGAAGCAGACATGTACATGAGCGTGAATTCTCAAATGGGTAACTACTAACATACTGCCAAATAATACTTGAAAAATTAGAAGTATCCAATACCACCCTGGACCTGGATGTAAAGAATGCAGTAATGCTGGAGGAAAGGAGAAAGAGGAAACATAGTGTTGAGTTATCACATTAGTTATTGTCCCTATGACTGAAAGCACATCTTAGAGAAGGAGGGAAGAGGAATATATTAAATTAAAGACAAATAAAATAACTTGTATGCAATCTACATTTATCTCCCTATTCGGGACGGCAGTGACTAATGTATGCTCACATTTGTGAGGCTGGATCTTTTTTACTAAGTTTACCAATTCAAATGATAGCCTCCAGTAAATAAACAAATAACCTTTAAGCAGTACACCCAGGAGCACTGTTGCATCAGCCATCTGGGTAATCTTTTAGTCTACTCATGTTGACACACTAGTTGGGTTTGTATATCATTAAATGAATGTACTTTTGCTTCCCTGGTGAGTTCACAACTAATTTCTGATCCTTATGTTCAATAGTTTGTTTTTGCGATAGAGGCAGCATTTTTGCTATACTATCTTGGTTTCAATTCAAATAGTATAAGTCCAAGATTCTTAGAAAACCGAGAGACAAAAATACCAGACTAAACATTTTGGAAAGTGAAGATGATGGAATCTGTGAGAAAATATTAAAACTTAGAAAGAGAAAAAGAGAAAAATGATAGGAAAACAGATAGGAAGCTTAAAAGAAACTAACATTGTAAAGATGCAGATACAACAAGAAATTTATATAATTGAAATAGAAGGAAAAAGAAATAATATGAAATATGCTGGATGGTTTGAATTTCATTCTTTAAGAAGATTTTTATCTATTTATATTATAGATTGTGAAGACTATTAGAAGTATGTATACAAAATATGGGATGCTAATGTATTGTCCCTGAACCTTAAAGAGTAAGATGACAAGAATTTTCCAACATTAAGAAGTTTTCTCATCTTCCTTCTCTAGTATAATTAAATTGTTTTAATATTTAAGAGTAAACTTTTTTGTAACAATAATAATTAAACATATTTAATACATTTAGTAGTCTTATAAATTTCAGATGTTAGGTAGTCATGTGCATAATACATAAAAGAATATACATTATAGTATATAAATACATATGTTATAAGATAAAAAGGGCATGAGGGCAATTGATATTTAAAATGGTTAAAAAAACAGTTAGTGAGAGGTCATAGTTTTTTTTTTCTGCTTAAAGGATGAAGTTTCTTCTATTTAGTGCCATAAAATATATATGCATGCCAGTGATAAGCTGGATTCTCCGGCACATTTTTTTCTGTCTTGTTTGTATTGAGTAGGATACCATGCAATCAACTATAAACATTCAAGGTGCACACGCTTACTTTCTGTTAATTTTAAATTGGTTACTGAAAACCCAACTGCTGTGATCTAACCTAATGTTGTAATACTTACAACAACAGAAAAATCTCATTTCTCTTTTGCTTTTTTACACTTTATTCTCATCACAGAAACATTGATTTTATATGCTATAAAGAGACCATGCCATCTGGGGGATGACTGATTTTTATCTCATGCTAAAAACCAGAGCCACCTCACAATGACATTTCAGCTTTACTTTGACCTGTCCTCCTTTTCTTTCTCAAAACCATAAAAATCAAAAAGCGACACCGAAACTGCCCTTCTTTGCGCTTTGCCGCTTGCTGTTTTTGTACTGTCCATACAGTGACCTTTTGAGGAAACTCTGCTGCTGGTATAGCTTGATATGTTTTTAGGCCAGTGCATTGCAGAGAGAACCAAGCTAATTGAAGGACTCCACAGGACCACTTTTTTATGTATACTGAATTAAATTAAATGGCCCATTCCAATAAGCAGAGTGGGCCTAGTTTGTTTCCAGAAGTTTCCAAATATACTTTGCTTTGCACTTTGTCAATAACCATACACACTCAAACCAAGCATTTCAGAAGTTAGACATCGAGCTTGATGCTTAAGTGTAATTTCTCTCTTGTTACATGTTATTTGAACTGTGAAGAAAGGAAATTAGTGACCCTTTATCGAGTCATTTCAAGTATCAAGGAAAATACAGCTATCCAAAATAGTCCTGAAAGCTATTATAAAAAATGAATTCTCGGTTTTCAAGGACAAAAGTATTTGGATTTTTGTTTAATTATATAGCAACTACTCTTGAAGGAGATCTCATTAAAGAGACACTCTCCTGAGTCATGGTGACATGGTGCCAACAGCAGAAATGTTTGGGGTTATGGTACAGCTTTCATTTCCTTCACTCGAGAATGCCTGCATTTAGCAAGGACATAAAGCAAAACCGCAACAGAAAACAAAGTAGTACCAAAAACTGACTTCTGAGCTATTTAAGTTCAAGACAGTGGTTTAGTCCTTTTATCTACTTGTTACTTTTTCATAGCAGTAATAAAATAGTTGACATAGAGAAGCTGAAATGAAATGGTAAAAGAATTGCATACTAGAGGATGATTGATGATATGATATAATGATATAGCATAATTTTCTATGAATTGCTTATTGTCAAAACCACACCCCATATTTGCTTATTACTTCAACATGACTCATGATGTCATTGTAACATTCTTCTAAAGGAAATGACAATAACATGTAATATAGAAATGTCAGAGTGATGGCAGAGAAATATCTATGCAAAGATCACTTCTGATTTAAAACCAAATTTCTTCCACCTGTAATGAGTGTTCAAAATCAGACGAATACATTCTTACGGAAGAAACATGAAATTTCAAATTAATATAAAAAGGAAGAGATAAAGGCAGGAAAGAAAGAAGAAACAATTTTAGTATCCCTTGGGAAATGAGACAAAGACAAGTTTTTAGGAGATAGAGTCTTAGAGAAGGTGAAAGCAATCAGGGATGTAAATAAATTTGCGTTCCCTTTTTCTGAAGGTAATATCAGATCCTCAATTATGGCAAGAAACTTCTTTGTGTCATAGTCAGTGTTCTGTTGCTATGGAGAGATGTCATGACTATGGCGATTCATAAAAGTCAACATTTAATTGAGGCTTGCTTAAATTCAGAGGTTTGGTTCATTATTGCCATGGCAAGAATCATGGATGGCCTCAAGCAGGCAAATATAGTGAAGGAGAGGTAGCTGAGAGCTCTACATCTGGTTTGGCATGCTGTAGTGTGAGTGAGAGACAGAGAGAGAGAGAGAGAGACAGAGAGACAGAGAGACAGAGAGACAGAGACAGAGAGAGACAGAGAGAGAGAGACAGAGAGATGGAGGGAGGGAGAGAGAGAGGAGAGGAAGGGACAGAGGAAGAGAGGAAATGAGGGAGGGAGGGAGGAAAAGAGGGAGAGACAGAGACACAGAGAGAGACTAAGACAGAAAGAGACAGAGAAAGAGAGATAGAGGCAGAGACATTGACAGAGACATTAGGCTTCACTTGGGCTTCTGAAAACCCAAAGCACACCTCCATTGACATACTTCTTCCAACAGAGACACAACTACCCCAACAAGGTCATACCTCCTATTGCCAATCCCTAAGCATTTAAATATATGAACCTGTGGGGGCCATTCTAATTCAAATCATCACATTGCCTGCTCTAATACTACACCTTCACAGATTCTAAAATTTATAAGACTTGTTTTCATTTCTACAGAACATTAAATAGAAAGCAAAGAAGAAAATAAGGAATCTCATAAATATAGAGACATCTGTATGTTGTCTTATCACCAATGAGAAAAAATGTAGATTTTT
Organism: Peromyscus nudipes; assembly: GCA_902168325.1. NCBI lineage: Eukaryota > Metazoa > Chordata > Mammalia > Rodentia > Cricetidae > Peromyscus > Peromyscus nudipes. The sequence goes on from CABHPH010142759.1 coordinate 57,705, forward strand.
CTCTGTATTTCATCATCTACCATGAGCTGTGGTTTATCCAAGGAACACCAGTAAGCACTCTAAAATCAGAGTACACTGTGATTTCAGGAGAGGAGTTTGTTGAGCCGAAGAAAATTCAGGGACTATCTGAAAAATGAACGAATATTTGTATATTTTGTAAGTATCATTGCCTTGAGAATTTCCATGCACAAACTGAGCAAAGATTGAGTTTCTTGTAGAGATGTGGCAAACAATATGATTAATATTTAAAAAAAATAAAATGAAATTCCAAACCACCTCACCACCACACTAAAAAATTTCAACATACTCCTGATACCTGTTTAACCAAAAAATATCATTTTAAAGAGATTTTTAAAAAAAAAAAAAAAAAAACAATAAGAATCTAGCTGTAAATTGGCATAGTTGTCTTACAACTAACTGCCCTTAATTCCAGAAACTAAGGAATGTTTAAATGGTTTTTAGTATAAGGTTTAACATGCATAGAGTTTTGTCTGCCACTGAACAGATTTTCTAAGTATATTCATATATTTTCTGCCTATCAGAAGACTGCATCTAGGCTCCACAGCTGTTGATTCAAACTTCACAAGTTCCCACGAGTTCAGTCTGGTCATCTCTGAGGGTTTCCCCATCATGACCTTCATGTCATTGCTCATCAAATTCCTCTTCTCTCTCTCTCTCTCTCTGAGCTCTGCCCGGTGTTTGGCTGTGGATCGCTGCATCTGCTTCCATCAGTCACTGTAGAAAAGCTCATGTTTGTCCTTCTGAGACCACCTTACCTCACTCAAGATGATATTTTCTAGTTCTATCCATTTGCCTGCAAATTTAATGATGTCATTGGTTTTCTCTACAGAGTAATATTCCATTGTGTTTATGTACCACATTTTCTTAATCCATGGGACTGGGCTAGGCCCTCTGCATAGCGAGATAGTTCTGTGGCTTGGTCTGCTTTGGGGGGGGGGTCCTTGGCAGTGGGATCGGGATTCATGCCTGGTGCATGAGCAGGCTTTTTGTTTTGTTTTGTTTTTTGGTTTTTCGAGACAGGGTTTCTCTGTGTAGCTTTGCGCCTTTTCCTGGAACTCACTTGGTAGCTCAGGCTGGCCTTGAACTCACAGAGATCCACCTGGCTCTGCCTCCCAAGTGCTGGGATTAAAGGCGTGCGCCACCGCCGCCCAGCATGAGCAGGCTTTTTGGAGCCTACTGCCTATGATGGAACACTTCACACAGCCTTGGGGCAGTGTGGGTGGTTGGACTTGCCTTTACTGGATGTGCCTCCTCATGGGAGGCCTTGCCTTCTTGTAAGGGGCAGGGGAATGGGAGGTGGATTGGGAGAGAGATGCTGAAGGGGCCGGAGAAGGGAGGAGGGTGATCTTTGATTGGTATGTAAAAATGAATAAAAATTCTTCTTAATGAAAAAAATAGATATAATTGAAGGTAAGGGAAGTTCCAGGGTATCAATAACTTGTGTTCTTATGAAGTTGGTTAGTGACTTCTACATGATCTTTTGTGGCTTGTGGCTTCTTCTCATTTTTGGCAGTGGGACAGAAACCAAGGCAAAAACACAAAAATCACCTCATTTGAATAATGAACTGAAAGGAAATCATGAAAGTGACTATAAATGATAGCCAGACAGAAGGGAAAGAGCAAGCAGT
>CABHPH010142760.1:0-17321 GCA_902168325.1 Peromyscus nudipes
GCTAGCACTAAATATCTCCTGATTGGAGACTGACACATGCCTTTAATCCCAGCACTCAGGACACAGAGGTAGAAGGATCTCTATAAGTTCGAGGCCAGCCTGGTCTACAGAGTGAGTTCCAGGACCCTGTCTCAAAAAAAAAAACAAAACAAAAAACAAAAAAAAAAATTATATTTTCAGAGTTTTCTTTCTTTGTGGTATTCATTTATATAGATAATATATTCCTACGGTTCCTATGGCTCAAAAGTTCAAACATATGAAAAGCTCTCTCTGCATCAAGTTACTGCTGCTGTATGGCCAGTAGTAGCCACAAACTTAATGGCTTACAGCAGTGCTCTTCTTCAACGTTCCTAATGCCGAGACCCTCTAATACAATTCTTTATGTTCTGGCAAACCCAACCATAAAATTATTTTCATTGCTACTTCATAACTGTAATTTTGCTACAGTTATGAATCATAATGTAAATATCTGATATGGGACTCCTGTGGGGTCATGACCCACAGGTTGAGAACCACTGGTGGGGGTGGGGAGGGACACACACACATACACACACACACCCCTTAAAAATAATAATAAAATAAACATGAACCTTCCTAATGTATGTTGAGTCTGCCAGCAATTTCCTGTTAGGATTTTGATTGAAGCACTGTATAGTCTCAGAATGACCCCCTCAGGATATATGCAATAGCACACTGATCTAAATTAACATGTTTCAAAGCTCGTAGAAATTCCAAGCAGGATTCCCAAGTCTACAGAAGAGACACAATGATTATCTCCATGGTAAGTCCCAGGAAGCTGCTCTGTGCTTAGTGTATAAACTGCCTTCCAGTTTTCTCAAATTACAATCTTATCTGCGAAACATTCTTAATGACATTCATTCAAGGAAGCCAACAGTTGGTAAGGCACTGACAGTTCCACGGAGCCAGGTGTGGTCGTGCAGTCTCTAATCCCAGTGCTTGGGATGTAGAAGCAGGGAAATAAGGAGTTTAAGGTCACCCTCATTTTCTAAGTTAGGGTTTCTGTTGCTGTGAAGAGACACCGTGACTACAGTCACTCTTATAAAGAAAACATTTAACTGGGGCTGGCTTAGACATTTAGTCCATTATTGTAATAGCAGGAAACCTGGTGGCATGCAGCCAGAGGTAGCTGAGAGTTTTACATCTCGCTCAGCAGGCAGCAGGAAGAGAGTGAGACACTGGGCCTGGCTTGAACATATGAAACCTCAAAGCCTGTCCCCTTGTGACACACTTCCTCGAACAAAGCCATGCCTACTCCAACAAGGCCACACCTCCAATAATGCCACTCCTTATGAGTCTAAGGGGGCCATTTTCAAATTCAAACTACCACACTCATTTATCTAGTAAAGTCAAGGACAGCCTTGAATTCTAAATCAAACTGGTCTCTCTGCTTCTCTCAACCCTTCCATCCATATTCTAGAGTGGCAGCTAACAAATAAATACCTGTTAAATTATTCAGTAAAAGGCATTGTTCTGTCCCTGTGAATGCAGCAGATACTGTAATTAGTCATTCCTCTTCAAACTTCCATAGAGTTCTTGCTGATTGCTGATTACATTCCATACTCATGGACAAAGCAACCATTATGTGTCATTATCTAAGTCAGATTTCTAAGCAGAGTGTCAATCAAATATTTTCATGTTATGTGGGTGTGGTAGCACGTGCCTTTAATCCTAGCACTTCAGAGGCAGAGGCAAGTGGATCTCTGAATTTGAGACCAGCCTGATCTACATAGAGAGCTCCAAGCCAACCAGGGCTACCCAATGAGACTCTGTCTTAAAACAAAACAAAATTTTCATCTCTGTACCTACTCATACTCTTATTTTATTTTATTTGTGACATAGGTTCTCATTATGTAGCCCAGGCTGCTTCAAACCTATGATTTTTCTGACCCTACTTGGCTGGAATCATAGGTGTATACCATCACACTCATCTCCTGTCCACACTCCTGAGCCTCGCTGAGCCCACCATACTCCTCCTACCTTCTGTTCTGTGGGTCATACCTCACAATGTTCAACATATTCAAAATCAAAGCTGGGGACTTTAAAGGTGTACCTTCTTAAACCACATGGAAACATTCTCCAGGTTTTTGACTGGGCCACAAACAAACCTTAGCAAATTCAAAAGACTGAAACCGCCCAACGTACATTATTCAGGCAAGGTGGAATGACATCAGGATCGACGACAGAAGGAACCTTGAGAAATCTTTTTAACATCAGAATTAAAGTATTTCTGATAATCATGGAATCAAAGAAGAAATCGCAGTGTGTGCTTGAGATAAATCTAAATGAAAATACAGCAAACTGAAACAGATGAAATGTGATGGGGGTTGAAGGAAATCTCTAACTTGAAATGATTATTTTAACAAAAGCAGATCCCAAGTCAACAACTGCTTTAGATCTGAAATCTCCCAAAGGTCCAGTGTTAAGGTTGGTTCTCCGCTTGGTCAGATTGGAAGATGGTGGCCTTTGGTCATTGGAAGTGTGCTCAGTTGAATGTTTCCCTTTCTTTTGTGAATTTTCTCCCTACAATGAGGTCAGCAGCTCTGGTCCACCACATACACCCCAGCATGATGCGTGATGTACTCCCAGTGTGATGAACTCCGAGGCATGATGCCCACCCCACCCCCATAATGAGTGCCTCTGCAAAGATCCAGACCAGTGGAGCCAACCAAGCATGTCCTAAAACCTCTAAAAACTGTGAGCCCAAGTCAACCTTTGCCTTTTCTTCAGTTAATCATCCCATTTTGTTATAGTAACTCAAAGGAAAGTTATGGCACAATCTAAATGTTCACAGTTTAAAAAATAAAAAATAAAATAAAATAAAATAAAAAAACACAACACATGAGAAACCCTAGCTCAAAGCAAACAAAACATAGGAAATCATAAAAGTTTAGGCAGAAATTCAAAATGTAGAATTTTTTAAATCAACAAAAATGAAAATTTGGTTGTTTGAGAAGATTAACAAATTGATAAACTTTTAGGTTAACCAAGAAAAAAGAGAGAGAGAGAGAGAGAGAGAGCAGAGTCCAAGTACTTAAAACAAGTAAAAAAGAAGATATTACTGTCGATCTTTCTGAGAATAAAAATGGACTGTGAAGGAATACAATTAAAAGCTGCATTCTAAGAACTGAGACAATCTGGTTAAAAATAGGAAAGTCCTGAGAAAGACAGCCACCATAAAAATGACTCTGGGGGGCTGGAGAGATGGCTCAGAGGTTAAGAGCACTGACTGCTCTTCCAGAGGTCCTGAGTTCAATTCCCAGCAACCACATGGTGGCTCACAACCAACCATAATGAGATCTGGTGCCCTCTTCTGACCTGCAGGTGTATATGCAGACAGAACACTGTATACATAATAGATAAATAAATCTTTTAAAAAAAATGACTCCAGAAGAAACAGACACAACTAAGGAAACAGAGTATGGCGTCAGAAACTTTACCAGAAGGAAAGTTCACAACTAGATGGCTTCACTGGCGAATTCTGTTGAGTGTTTAAAGAGGACATAAGAACAAATCTTTGAAAATTCTTCCAACAAATTGAAGAGGAAGGAAACATTCCAAAATTGGTGCTATGAGTTCTGCATGCCCTTGAGACCAAAGCTAGAACAAAGAGTTCAAGAGAATCACATCTGAAGATACAGATGTAAGACTTCTCAGTATTGCGGTTACATCTCAATAAATTTATCCCAGTTCAGAATATTGCAAGTTGAAAACTCTATCAATATACATCATCTTCCAAACATCAGAACTTAGCAGCACATGACATCATGGAGGACTTGTGGCTTGCCCTCATAATCAAGGGGCTGAGTGCACCTTACAGACTCAAGAAAGAATACTGTGAACATACATTTCTAGGTCAAAAAGAAATTCAAAGTCTATTTCTAGTGAATGTATACTATTTTCACATCATTATAAAATGGGAAAACTACCCTAAGTTCACAATTGACTACCCTAGTCCCCAAATTCAGTAATATATAAAATTTGCACATCATGACTATGTGGAATTTATTCTTGGAATGTAAACCTGGCTTTATATCTAGAAATCAATCAGTATAACATGCCACATCAATTGTAAAAAGGATAAACTATAAAACCATCTTAATTGATACATAAAAATTACTTAATAAAATTTTAAGCCTTGCATAATAAAAATACTCATGAAACAAGAATAGCTTGGAAATTCCTAAGCCTGATGAAGGGCATCTATGAAAAACTCAGAACTAACATCAAAGGGATGTTGAAAACTGTTGTGACCTTTTGAACATTATACTGGAGGTCTGGCAAGGGCGATTTGGACAGATATGGCAAGAAAAGGCATCCAGACTGGAAGAGAAAGAAAACCATCTCTGCTTTCTTTTTCTTGTTTGCTTGCTTGCTTGCTAGCTGGCTGGCTGGCTGGCTGGCTTGCTTTCTTGAGACAGTCTCACTCTGAAGCCTAGGCTAGCCAAAAGCTCAAAGTAACCCTTCTGTCTTGGCCTCCTGAAGTGCTGGGGTCATGTGTGTGGGTAACCACACCTGTCAATTGGCAGAATCTTATGAATAAAAATTCCTAAAGAATCTACCTCTTTTGTTTCTTTGTTTTTTTGTTTTACTTCCTTCAAGACAGGGTTCCTGTCTGTAGCCCTGGCCATGAGGTTGCTTCTGGACTCCACCAGTACCTGTACTCATGTGCAAACACCTATACACATATACATAATTAAAAATAAGGGCTGGAGAGTTGGCTCAGAGGTTAAGAGCACCGACTGCTCTTCCACAGATCCTGAGTTCAATTCCCAGCAACCACATGGTGGCTCACAGGCATCTGTAATGAGATCTGACACCCTCTTCTGGCCTGCAGTCATATATGCTATATACATAATAAATAAATAAATCTTAAAAAAAATAAATAAAAACAAATCTTTAGAAATAAATAAATGTAATGTTTAAAAATGAACTTGAACAATTAACTCTCACAACTGTGCAGCTCTGATAAAAATATCTTGATGTAATGTGTTCCAGTTTCTTTTAACTATGTGTATGAGATGTATGCATGTGAGTGCAGTGCCCAGAGAGGCCAGAAGAGGGAGTTAGAACCCACATGCAATTTTTTTGTTTGTTTGTTTGTTTAAACGAAAATTATGGGATATAGCTCAGTGGCAGAGCACTTCTCTTGCACATGTGAAACACTGGAAAAATATTTTTTACCTATTGTCTTTACAAAATAGCAAAGTAATGCTTTCAAAGGATATGAGAGGGAGATGGAGAGATAGCTCGATGGTTAGAGCAGTAGCAACTCTTACAGAGACCTGAGTTCAAGTCCCAGAATCCACATCAGACAGCTCACAACCACCTATAACTGCAGATCCAAGATATTTATGCCCTCTTGTGTTCTCTGTGGGCACTTGTACACACAAGGCATACTCAACACAAACACACACAACATAATAAACCTTAAAGATGAAAAGAAAAGGAACAACTAGAATTTAACATCAGGACCTGGCAGGGGAGACAAGAACCAAAACAACACTATAAAAAATGTAGGAAAAAGGTTTACTACTACATAGTGATTGACAAACATTGATAAATTAAACCCTGAATTGATTTCTGAGTCGTTAAATAATAACCCAACTTTATTATCTTCATTTCCTTTTCTCTGTTAATGTTTTATCACTCTTCTATGATAACCAAACATCAATAAAAGAATAAAAAGAAAAGTCTAGCTTATGTAAACATGAATGTGTGAGGTACCTGGAGAATTCTCAAAGCAGTGACACTTTGTTACGTATTTATTCAGTCACTCGATCTTTTTATTGTCATTCTGCAGTTTTACAGAAATGGCCTCCTAGGTGATACTGACTAAGATCACTGTGTGGAGGACACTTTACAAACCCTAACTGCAGCAGGAAATCATGGGACTCATCAGATCTGCTGCCTCCACACCATGTTTAGTTTTACTCAATTTTGTGAGTACTTTATTAATTTCTTTCCACTGATGAACTGGTAGCAAGTGGAGTAAAAACCCTGAATCAAAATATAACCTTCTTCTATGACATTGCAGTGCTTTGCAGGGAGCTAGAAATCATTTCACTTGTATCCTGGTTTGGTTTGGAAATAAGGTCCCAAGTAACTCAGGCTGGCCAATCTCCCTACCTAGCCAAAGATGACCTGAAACTCCTGATGCCCCTGCCTCCACCACCCAAGTGCTGGGAGGGTGGGCATGTACTATCATACCCAGCCGGGATATGGCAGTCTTTTTATTGTTCTTGTTGTTAATACTTTTTAAAACTGGGCATGGTGATGCACACCTTTAAACCCAGCAACCAAGAAACAGAAGCATCACTGTGAATTTTAGGCCAGCCCTGTCCATGTAGTGAGTTCCAGCTCAGCCAGGGCCACCTAATGAGACCCTGCCTCAAACAAAACAAAAGTACATCTTAACCTGAATTGGACTGTAAACATTATCATTGAGACCTTTTGCAGTTGTGAGGTGGATATAAACCAAATTCATTAATTGTAAGTACTATGAACGAACAGGGTAGGGAGAAAGGCCATGGGAACCCACACTAGTTTGTAAGCTAAAATATCCTGCATGGATGAACAATGTTGTTTTCAGAAGACACCAGTTACTTAATGAAAATCTCAGTGCCAGGCACAGTTCACCTTCCTGCAAACTACTTGTCAAGGAGGTTACAGGGGCTCCCAAAAAACACAGGCTATTGCTATTGCACTTTGTTGCCCACTACAACTTTATGGTAAGACCCAATGAATGCAAACACCACTCATTTTGGGTACAGAATATAGAGAAAACAACCTTAAACTAAGCAGAGAACTCTGACTCGTTTTCATAGTGCTTGAAGGTGCTATCCAGGCTGCTGGAAGAGAAAGGGCATCAGTGGTCTCACACAGCACTGGACCCTGCGCCCAGTAATGTCACCCTGATGGACAGCATGTGCCCACTGGTGCAATAGTGATGAGGCTATTTAGGGAACAACTTCCGACCTCTTGATTACATTTCAGGCCGGCTCCACAGGAGGGAATTCATGACCGGTACTATAAACATGGTCAAAACTCATGTCTAGGGAAGTCTTACACCCTAGGGAAGAACTTATTGGTGTTATTTTGCTAAACGTTCATGTTGCCAAACTTCACTCTAAAAATGTATTATTATACCCATAGATTTTTTGCTGCTCTCAGTCTTGGTCAGAGAAGCACCTTGTAGAAGAGGGTAGGGGTTAAGGCAGACTCATTACTCCCAGTGTTGAGAATAAGTAACTGTGAGTGTTCAGCCATAGATGGAACATTTATAATCACTCTCACCCCTCCAAGGTTAGAAAACCTCCTGGAGGAGCATAGAGAATGTAAAAGATAGAGGATGGGGAGAAATGCTGTAACTAGTCGTTCTCTGTCCCACCAGCTCCCAAATAATGACACAGAGACTTCTTATTAATTATGAAAGCTTGACCTACAGCTTAGGCTGGTTTCTAACTAGTTCTTATAACTTAACCCACTTATATTAATATACATTCTATCACACAATGTTACCTCTCTTCCACCTTGTACCTCCTGTTTCCTCTCCATGTCTCCTCACATCTCCTGGGCACCTAGATTCCTCCTCCTCTTCCTTTCTTTCCCTGGAAATCCTACCTATACCCCCTGCCTAGTTATTAGCCATTCCGCTTTTTATTACACCAATCACAGCAATACCTCTTCATATACTATACAAATACTCCACAATATTTTCCCTTTTTTGTCTAAATGAAAAGGAAATATTTGAACTCTAACATAGTAAAACTATATGTAATAAGAACAATTATCAAGTAAGAATTACATTCACAATGTCCAGTCCTGCTGGACATTTGTGTTTGTCAAATTTGGAGAAATTACTCTATTATCTATCCTATCTTGATAAGTCCAAAGTTTTATATCTAAACCATTTCTGTCATAACTTATATTACCATCCTAAAAATATCTTTTCAGACCTGAAAATATTTTCTTAGATAAACAAATTAAGCTTTTGTGTCTCTCAACCTTATAGACTTTACATCTCTTTTGTGAGTTTCTTTTCTGAATTTGGTAACAAGGAAAACTGTATATAACTATCTAGTCTTCAACCCCATCAAAGACCCAAAAAGGTTGTAATATTACCTGAATAAACAGCAAGTGTAGAACAAGCAACTTCCAAAACTAAAGAAACAACAGAGACATCTGGCTGCCAGGACAGTCACCCAAAGTTCCTCTGCAATGTTGGGGCAGCCATCTTCAGCCTTCGGGCCTAAAATACCTGACAGACTTTTCTGTGAAGCAGGACTGTCCTACTTTGTCTTGGCAAAGTTCGACAGTCACTCTCTTTTGTGCCCTGCTTGTCCAGTTTGGACAGCATACTGTCAGCAGTCAAGGCAAGGGCAGTTTCTTGCCCAGTGGCTAACTTTGCCACAATGAAAGCAAACTCCATATAGAGGTTCTTTGATGCCCATCATCTTTTTTGAAGTAGATTGGTGCTGTAGGAGCAGATGTGTTTCATTGTCATGAAAAGCCTTATGTTATTACAGCATCTTAAATGCCATATTCTATGGGTCTCTAAAGTGTTTGAAGACCATCTGTCTATTTAAAATGTATCTCTGTTTGACCTTGGAAACATATCTAACAGTGTCACAAATTTGATTGTTAGATGACTAACTACTAACCTCTATTTACTAATTATCCTAAATAGTTTGTAAAAATAATTTTCAAGGACTAGAAATTTATATTACGTTGTTAAATGAGCTGCATAGATACAATATCTTAAACAAAAGTAGAAATACACACACACATATATATATACATATATATAGGCAAAAATAACTTTAAATTTGTATCAATATACAAAAATATCTTAAATAAGAGTAGAAACATATATAGTGTATATTCTAATAAAAATAACCTTAAATTTGCATCGATATACAAAAATCCATACCAATGTAAATTATTTGAGATTAATGGTTGCTTTTTAGTTTTTAGTAGATTAAATAGTAGATTAAATAATCCACCATTTTATCCTATTATTCCTATATCCTCCTTTTTCTTTTCAGAAAGAGATCGTTGAACCCAATCTCCCTTGCTTAGTTTCTTCCCTTACCATGACTAAGATCAATTTGCAACCAACCCCCCAAAACAATGACAAATATCCATAACCCACTGAATGATATCCAGAAACCACCTACTCCATCCACCTCTTGGGAATGTAGGTGTTGTGTTCTCTGAACTGCTTCCTGTTGTCTCGGAGCAACAGCATCTTTAGGGGACCTTGAGAAGATTGGGATAATGGTCGAGTCTTGGAAGCTAGCTGTAACATTTTTTGTCTGGTCTCCATGTAATGGGAAAGTGCAGGGCTTATCTGAAGTTCTGGCTATAGTAGTCTGTGATGTTGGACCATCTCAGCTAGCAGCTTTGAAGTTGTTCTGGATGCAGAATTTTGAGGAAACTACAACGGAGGCATTCTGAGAGGCTGGATCACCTGGGCTACTTGTCCGTTTTTTCTGAAAATACACAAACTTTTAAAGATATGTGTATGTATATATGTATTAACACAAGTATGGAATGTGTGGTATGTACAAGTCAGCAAAAGATGACTTTATAAGTCCATTTGGAACTGTATAAACAAACTATAATATAAAGATTTATCCATGCCACATGAAAGGATAAGTCATGAGGACTCTGTAGCCAACAAGATTTATCATGTCTAATCCAGTCTCAGAGCTGTTCCCATGGAGAGGGACCAGTATATACATCACCTGTCTTATAGTCATTCTTGGTTTCTTTTTTATGTCTTTAGATCTCCCCCAATCAAATCTGATCTTCATTAATTTTGAAGAGAACCATAACTTTTTGTTTCCTGTCAAAACAAAGGTATGCAACATATTTTTTTTACTTCCATTATGAAGTGAAAGCATTCTTAAAATATATTGGTTGGTTTAATTTAGCAGTTTCTGTAATCCAATGTCTCTCAGCAGCTATTGCTTTTTGTTCATTAGCATTTTAAAAAATTCAAAGTCAACAAAGCACCATACAGGATCCAGACACCCTGTGTATTTCCCATCTTTAAGTGGCCTTTTCCTTTTATATTACTTTACTCTCTCTTTAAAAACTTTATTATTTTTTAAATATTTATTTATTTTTCTATGACTTTCTATACATTTTTCTGTGGTGATATATTGTATACCCTAATAAAATTTGCCTGAAGATCAGAGAGACAAAGGAATAAGCCACTGCCACGTCTTACCTCTGGGACTCCTCAGCCTGAAAAGGCTTTAGTTCCTGTCTCTGCATGCCTTGTATACCTTTCTCCATCCAGCCATATCACTTCCTTCTTAGTGCTGGGATTAAAGGTGTGTACCATCACTGTCTGGCATTAATGTTTAATCTAGTGGCTTGTTCCCTTCTCTGATCTTCAGGCAAATTTTATTAGGGTACACAATATAACACCACAATTTTATTTTCTTTCTTCAGCATCTAAGCACATTTTAAAGCATACTATCTCTATTCAGAGGTATTCTCATTCTGGACCTGACTTTTTGTGCATCTGCAGCCTTCTCTAACCACATGAGCCAAATCTTAAACTGCTAGGCTACCACTGCATGGTTCTGCTTAGCCTGTGGCATGCTGGTGGCTGGCTCCTCCCACCTCAGTTCTGTGAGAGCCTAGCCTCATGCTGGAGGATACCACTCTAGAGCTGCATTTACCCACCCCAGCTCTGGGAGTGTTGTGTCTGCCTGTAGCAGGCATTTGTACCCAGTGCTGGCTGCTCAAGTGCTCAGCTGCACAGTAGGACCTCTTAAAAGAGCCACACTTCTGTATGTAGGCCAAGCCTACCCAAGAGACCATGGTCACCAGGAAGCCACACCAGGAAGCTGATTGTTCAGAACTTTATTTTTAGCTTTCTCAGTTCTTATATCAATATACACGGCCCCACATTGAACGCCATATATAACGAGTCTGTCTCTGTCCCACCAGCTCCCAAATAATGACATGGAAACTTCTTATTAATTATGAAAGCTCAGTCTATAGCTTAGGCTTGTTTCTAACTAGCTCTTATAACTTAAATTAACCCATTTATATTAATCTATGTTCTGCCATGTGCCATATGTTACCTCTCCTCCTGCACATCCTGCTTGCTCTGCATCTCCTGGCATGTCCCACATGCCTAGATTCCTCCTCTTCTTCCTTTCTCTCCCCAGAAATCCCACCTATACCTCCTGCCTAGCTATTGGCTGTTCAGCTTTTTTATTACACCGATCACAGCAATACATCTTCACACAGTGTGCAAATATCCTACAACAGCTATGAAACACTGGCCTCTGGATATATGTCATGGCTGTTACACACAGCTGTAGTTACCTGCACAGACTGATCCAGTAAATATTTCCAGCATGGGGTGGGGGACAGGTTCCGGAGGAGCTAACAGCAGTCTGTGGCTGCTGAGGGAGGGACAGTCACTCCTCTTTGGGAAAGTAACCATTGGTAGGCTGCCTATGCCTCAGTGGATAACCCCACACCCATGAGCATATGAGTAGCACTAATTGGACTCAATGGAAGAAAGAAAGAGAACATGAAGTTGGAGGGGATTTGTTGTTGAGAACAGGAGGAGTAGGAGGGAGGGAGAGAGGGGTGAATACGACCAAGATACATTGTATAGATGTATAAATTTTTCAAAAAATAAATAATAAAATTAAATTTTTTTCTATTTAAAATTTTAAAAGCTGGACAGCACCTGAAGCACAACATACACACACACACACACACACACACACACACACACACACACACATACACTTTGTCTGACAGCAGGCAATGAAGGTCATAACCTTCCCCAGACACTGCATATATGCTATGTTTTTTGACATCTTTATTTCACTTCATCTTCACAATCACCTCACAGTGTTATCATCTGCATCATTTTAGATGAAGAAGCCAGACTTCTAAGGTAAAGAAGTTGTCGCCATCCGTCAGTAAGTAGCACACTCTAGATGTGAATCAGTGAGCCAAGACTTGGACTTGGTGCCAATTCCTGAGGCCCTTAAATACAGAAAATTCTTCTTAGTCATGTTTTTCCATATGAATTGTAATCCTAATTCGCTGCTCCGGGCAAAGACCACCAATCTCACCAATTTTCAATTTGCTTGCGTGTTTGTTTTTAACGAAGAATTAACTCAGTTCATGTTTGTCATAAAATGCCACCATGCTATAGGAGCCACAGTTTAAAAGAGTACACCATGTTAGGATTCGAAGCCCTTCAGTTCTCTGTGGCATTGACAGTATCAGCAAATTTCATTTAGTCTTCCACATCCCGCACATATCTCACTTTATACACAAGCTCAAACAACTTGCCTTAGAACAAATATCCATTTAGTGTACAGCTAAGCTTTCATACAGCTGAGTTAGAAACCCATGGATGATTTACTGCAGGATCAATTTCCCACAGGATAAAAACATACTAACAAACGAGTATCGAAGAAGTCTATTAAGCCCTTGGTACATCAGAGGCAGTGCATGTTTAGTTCGGGTCTCCATCTAAGTCCTAGTTAGATACACCTAGCTTATCAGAAGTAGGTTAAAACATGCCCAGTTCCTTGGAATTCTAGCACAAAAGGTGGCCCATGTGCAACTTCGACTTTTCCTTTCTCTAATAAGATACAAACCCAAGAGCCTCAGTGTAGCCCAGCTAATTAGCTCTTTGCTAAACAATAGCCCTTTTCTTGAAGTCTGTGGCTTCTCACCCAGATGATAAAAAGCTATTTCAGTTCAAGACTTTCACTTAATTGGTCTGCACCCTCGCAGGGAACTCCTGGCTCCTCCTGCATACCCCTACATCAGAGAGTAGCCACAATTCTCTGCCTCCCAGCAAAACATAGTTCTTGTAAGATTTATGCCTGGCTTTCATGTTCACCCATTGAATTAAATCCAAAGCTGCTCCTTTTAGCTTCAACTACCTTCCCTGAGGAAAGCCTGGCCTTGGAAACTTGGGAAAGGAAGCTTGTTTTCCCTTAGAAACGTCCAGCGAAATTAACAGTGAAGCATTCTTTTGTGCCATTTGGCAGCCCCTATAGCTAAGGACTCCAAGTCACAATAGCCCCAGTCACTCAACCTTGAAGAGCAAGACTAAGGCCCCCAAATATCAATATCTTTCCACTTTAAAATACTAGTTATTTTATATATGTCCCTGGCACTCATCAAAACCATACCAGTCAGCAAGGCCCACGCTAAGCCGCAACTGTCCTTTCGGAAATACAAGGTGACACAATTTTTAGATCTAAGGATATTAGAAGTCATTTTTTCCAACCACTTCATTTTTCCAGATCTTTAATTTAAGGCCCAGAGGGTTCAAGTGTCTTTTCTAGTTAGCAGCAGGGTGGGTCCCTCCAAACAGTCTTCTCAGTTATTTTCTGGTGTTCAAATAAAAACTGCTTTAAAAGGAGAGGATCGTGGGAGGGGAAAAAAAAAAAAAAAACTTGGGTCACATTAAATGGCAAATCTGGCTCCAAATGACTGTGTGGATGAGAATGTGCACAGAAAAAGAGTGATACTTAACCAAATATGTTTTGTTCCCTGAGTGACACACACCGGCAATAATCTCACAATTTCGAAGTCTGTCTCCACTAGAGCTCTTTTCCACACAGGATGGGGCCAGTTTTCTGATGTGTACCACCCTCCCAACTAAACAGCATCCATCCCTTCTATCACAGATAACATCACTGTGCTGCTGGCTGGCAGAGCAGTGATCGCTGTGTGTTTGCATCTGCTAGACTGCCAATAAGCATCGCGCAGGCCAAGACACATTCAGCAAGCAAATAAAACTTCACCTTTTTATTTGTGTCCGTCGGATAGTAAGGTCATCAAATCAGGAACTAAGTCTCAATGAGCCAGTCTTCTCAATCTAGTGTCCAATCAGCCAGACATGAGGGAGCCCTGGGAAAGGCTGCGGTACCGGCAGGGTGGCCCAAAGAAGTTACAGTGCATCTGTAACCACGTGGACCGCACCAACTTACTCCGGACATGGAGACTTTCTTAAAGATACTCCGGGGCAGCAGAGCCTGATCCTCTGACTTCTAGTAACAAGTGCTGGCAGCAAATAGAGACTGTGTAGGGGGGGTAGCTCTGCAGAGTCCTCAGGGTGATAGCCTGCACAGGCCAGGCTACTGTGCCTCAGTGGACGCAACTCTGCTCATCCTATCCCAGTTGTGGAAGGAGGCTGTGGAACGGGCCATGAAATAAGAATACTGGGAGCTTTTAAAAACACTGGAGTTTAGTATAAAAAATTGAAACTGATATTCTTGTGTAAAACTGTGATTCTTGCCAGGCGATGGTGGCGCACGCCTTTAATCCCAGCACTCGGGAGGCAGAGCCAGGTGGATCTCTGTGAATTTGAGGCCAGCCTGGTCTACAGAGTGAGATCCAGGACAGGCACCAAAGCTACACAGAGAAACCTTGTCTCAAAAAAAAAAAAAACAAAAACAAAAACAAAAACAAAAAACAAAAAAACAAAAACAAAAAAACTGATTCTTTAAGGGGTACAACTAAGAAAAAATGTTAACTCTCTTTCTTTCTTTCTTTCTTTCTTTCTTTCTTTCTTTCTTTCTTTCTTTCTTTCTTTGCCTATAGTATTTTGTTGTCGAGAGATTGCCTAAACCTTGACTGGACACACTACTTGTTAACGTCACCAGATGCTAGCATCATTGGGGGCTACACACTGGTTGCAACCTACCTCCCCCCCCAACACGTTGCTCATTGTTGACTTCAAAAGATGTTAGCATCATGAGAGTTTACATGCTGCTGAATCTACCCCTGAGGGCAGTTAAACCAACTTTTAAAATCACATTTGTTTGTTTGTTTATATGTGTGTACTTGTTGGGGGCAAGCATGCTTATCAGGGTACACATATGGAGGCCAGAGGACAACTTGTGGGAATCAGTTCTTCCACAGCATGGGTTCCAGGGATCCAATGCTGGTTGGCAGGCTTGGCAGCATGTGCCTCTACCCACTAAGCCATCTCACTGGCCTTAACCCACCTACTAGTATTATACTTTCTTGTGTCTGGGTTCTTGTGATAGATTGTAGCAAGACTGCAAGAACAAGCTGTGGCGTGTTTCTCAACTCCTTGCTACTAAATGTTTGTCAAGACAGCAAAACTTGGCCTGAGGCTTGCTTTCATTGTCCCATTAGGCTCTTAAGGAAAGGGGCCCCGTGGCCTCTGGGTCATTAGAGACAAGAAACTACTAAGTGTACTAGCCAAAGGAATCTGACCCTTGTTAAACGACCAAATAGCTTCTGGACATTCCAACGTGGGAAAGGGAAGAAGAGGATTATCTACCTACAGAGTGGAGGGGTACCAAGGAAAGAGAATGGAAAAGGGATGGTGAATAATCTCAAAGCAGCCTGTGTCCTCAAAGGTGGTGCTCACAGTTGTGGGCCTGGACACAAAGGTTCCACCAAGTTCATCTCCCCTAACATCTCCCCGTGTTTCAGTCAACATGGCTAAGGGATTTCAAAAGAGGGGTCTTCCGGTGACCCTCGCGTTCTTCTCATCGCCACTGCCCACTGTGCCCATTGTCATCCACCAGCTGCTCTTGCATTGAAAACATGGGTGACAAAGCCGTTAACTTTATGGACTCCAGGACCAGAGACCTGGACCTGTCATTCTCCAAACACAGAATCTTTGCTAAGTCAGTTAGCCATACAGTATCTCTCCTTTCTCATCTATGATGTCCTTTTTCTCTGATGTCATTGTGTTACAGTGTCTTATGTATATTATATATTGTGAATATGAGAAAAGCGTTACTAATCTTCACAGGTATTTATTCCATGACAACAGATGCCTTCTGAGAGAAATAGTCTATATTCCACAAAACTCAGAGGTTAAAAAGGCATGTACTACTCTTACGGAGGACCTAGGTTCAGTTCCCAGCACCCACATGGCAGGGAACGCCTGTAACTCCAGTTCTGGGGGTCTGATATGTCTGTCTTCTTCCATGATCACCTGTACACATACACATACAGAGACATACAATACATAAATTTAAAATACACATATTTTAATGTATGTATGTTTTACTTAGATGCACACACACACCACACACACACACACACACACACACACACACACACACATGACCCAAAGAGGAACAACATGGGAAGAGAAGTACTTCTCAAAACTTATGCAACCAGTGGCCCATAAATTCTCAAAGCCTATGCACGGTATATCTTAGACTGCCAGAGGCAACCTACCAGAGCTAAAAGCCACCTCAGCAGACATTGGAAATTAATGAAGGCAACAGAATGAACATTGGCAATCCTACAGGATGAGCAGACCAGTGGGTGATGAGGACACAGTGAACTATTTTAAGGTGACCCCAGGAGGCAAAGCCACCTACCAAGATTCTACACTGTCCAAGTCTATGAGTGGACTACCAGGGAACATGGCCCCAGGTCTTGGCTCTTCTAATTTTATTTTCACAAAATAGCACAAAAAGGGCTTTGCAAACCAGGTGGGTGACACACATCTGTACTCCTAGCACTGCATAGGCTAAGGAATGAGGATGGAAATTTCAAGGTCAGCTTGAGCAATAAAGTAAGTTCTAGACTAGTCTAGAATACATAGCAAGACCATATCTCAAAAAAAAGAACAAAAAGAACATAAAGGGGTGTGCTTCTGCAAACAGTGTGGTTTATCTATATTGATAGATTCAGCAGCATGTTTCCACACATCTAAAGCACCTCCCCTCATCTAGAGTCAAACAGTATTTTACCATCTATCGGCCTTAGTCCCATATCAATGGTAGTTAAGTCATAATTCATGCAAAAAAGACAAATGTGATACATTAATCTCCTAATCAATGAATTTCCATTTTAAAATGAAAGCACTAAGGGAAGAATAATGAACTTGCCCAACATTATATAATCCTGGCAGAGTTCAAGCTCATTTCTCTTGCCCAGAGCTAACAGCCTGCCAATCAATGCATTTGAAGGATTAAGAAGCTAGATGGAGTTGGACATGTGGTGCATGTCTTTAATATGAAAGGAGAGGCAGGAGGGTCTCTGTGAGTTCGAAACCAGCCTGGTCTGCAAAGCGAGTTCCAGGATAGCCAGGGCTGTTATACAAAGAAATCCTATTTCAGAAAACCAAAAGAAAAAAAAAAGGAACTAAATGGAACTAAATGGGAGCCAAGGATTTAGCCCATGGATACAGCACTTGCCCAGTTTGTGGGACATTCTAAGACTGAATTCCTAATTCTGAAAAAAAGAAAGGGAGGAAGGAAGGAAGGAAGGAAGGAAGGAAGGAAGGAAGGAAGGAA
>CABHPH010142760.1:32103-42844 GCA_902168325.1 Peromyscus nudipes
CACACACACACACACACACACACACACACACACACACACACACACACCTTTGTAAAATATACTTGCAATCTACTCAATACAAAGAATTCTCATACTTTTGTACATTCTAATATGTATTAAAGGCTAAAATCTGTGAGGCAGATTTTTGCAATGTTTATTAATTGTATTTAACAGGGAACACTTTCAACATAGAACATCTCCTAACCTTTCACAGGCTGCCACGGTTTCATTTTTGTGAACTGATGCTCTAAGGCCCTTGGGCCAATGTTGGGAGTTCTCTCTTGTGGGTTAGAGCAATGGGTTCTGGTATCTAACCCACAGCATGCTAAGAAAGTACTCAACCACTAAGACTCACTCCAGCACAGCGTTAGGAGCTCTCAGATAAACCAGCTGGGAGATCTTGATAAAGCTTGGAAGAGTTAAAGGAGCATTGAATTTCTCTGAAACCCCTTAGCGGAGCTGAGCTGTCCATCTCTGTGTCAGTCTGAAAAAGATGTCCACGTCCCAATCCCCGAGATCCATGTGTGCTATCTTATACGACAAGAGGGACGTCGTAGGTGTGACAGGAGAGATTATCCTAGATTGCCAGGTGACCCAGCATCACCAGGATCCTCACGTGAGGGAAAGAAAAGAAAGAAGAAAAGATGGTGCCTAGCCGAGAGGTTGAAGTGACATGCTTTGAAGACAAAGGGCCAGGGACCAAGAAATGGGAGCAACTTTAGAGCATGGAGGTCTATTCCCACCGAGGTCTATTCCCACTGAGGTCTATTCCCACCACAGCCTTCATCGAGAGAAAGCCCCACAAGCACCTCTAGTGAAACTGAGACTATACAATAACACATTTGTGTCATCTTAAGTGACTAATTGTTAAAGGTTCTTTCTCTTTTTCCTTTTTTATTTCTTTTCTGTCTGTCTGTCTGTTTGTTTGTTGAGACATGGTCTCTCTACATAGTCTTGGCTGTCCTGGAACTTGCTATGTAGAATAGGCTAGCCTAGAACTCACAGAGATTCACCTGTCTCAGCCTCCTGGGTGCTGGAATTGAAGACATGTACCACCAAGCCTAACCATTTAAATTTCTTACAGAAATAATAGGAGATATAGAGAGAGACAGATATCTTTTTTGTTGTTGTTTTTCCAAGACAGGGTTTCTCTGTGTAGTTTTGGTGCCTGTCCTGGGTCTTGCTCTGTAGACCAGGCTGGCCTCGAACTCACAGATCCTTCTGGCTCTGTTTCCCAAGTGCTGGGATTAAAGGCGTGCGCCACCACCGCCCAGCGAGACAGATATCTTAATACTTAAACGTAAAAATTGATTTAAAAAAAAAATGCTTTCTGAGAAAAAACGCCAAACTGCCTATGTGTCTTTGCTTCTTCCTTGGTTTATACACTGCCGCCACCACCGCCAGCCTCCTCTGACGTCAGAATCCAGTTTCTGCTTTCCACTGCTGACTGAGTACCAGACTCTCAAGGGAGCTTCTGTGCCCTCCTCCACACAAGACTGGGACTGCTGGGCATCCAGCTTCACTGCTGAGTAGTTAGCAGCTTTCTACTTCTCCAGGGTGCAGACAGCCATTGTAGGATGACCCCAGCAGCCGTCGTTTAAGCCACCCAAAGAACACCCTTTCAAAAGACACATATACATACGATCTCTCCTGTCCCCTGACGAATCCTACCTAATATAATAGTGCTCAGAGAACTCACCTACATTCACCAGGGCACACTGAGATCTGCTTCAAGTCAAGTGCCTGTCATCTGGGATCATATGTGAGAACATTACACAGTATTCGAGAGAGAACTCAAGTCAAAAACTTCCCATCAGACGTTAGATCCTGCTCCAAAACATCTCCCTTAGCTAGCCTTTCTACACAAGCTCCTAGTTACTCACAGTTACTGAACATACAACATCAATACCTTTAGGTACCTAATCTGAAACTAAAAATTGTTTAAATAATTGAAAAACTGTTTAGCTTTGTAACTATGCAGTTTTTCTTCATATCACACGCTTGCTTAAAGAGAAGCTGTGGTGACTTTGTCTCTAAAAATAGTACATCCCCTCTTCGCTTCAGTCAGCAAGGCCAGATCTGCTGGGGGGAGGGGCGGGTGGTATGTATCTAGATTATAAGGTAAGAGCAAAGGGAGCTATATAATTTCTTCTCTGAAACAGAAGAAACCAACCCTGAAGGGGTTTACAAGGGCAGTTCATCAGGGCTTCCAGACATGTTCTTCATAGAGCCCATAGAGGGGAGAGGAGAGTATCTGGACAAAAAGCTAAAGATTCAGTGCACCATCATGAAACACATAAGCTTAAAATCCCACTAAACTGCTGTTCCCACTATTTTAAAAGTTATATTTCTGATAGGAGGCTAAATACAGTGGTGGTATGGTGAGTTTCCCCTGCACCACATGACCTGGCTGGAATCTTAACCTCTTCATTTCCTGATCCTTGAATGAGGATGGCAGTGGGACCCTCACTGCTCCACGCGCATAACCAGACCTCGTGTACGGTTTGTTAGCCCCT
Source organism: Peromyscus nudipes (assembly GCA_902168325.1). Taxonomy (NCBI): domain Eukaryota; kingdom Metazoa; phylum Chordata; class Mammalia; order Rodentia; family Cricetidae; genus Peromyscus; species Peromyscus nudipes. Next base: position 34,620 of record CABHPH010142760.1, read on the forward strand.
GTTTTCGCTGTGTATTTCTATCCTCCCTAAATCAATTCTGACAAAATGTTGTTTCTGCTATAATTTTCTCCTTTGAACATCCCAGAACTATGTTATAAAGCGTCTAGAGACACAAACACCAGGCTTTTATGGCTCCACCCACTACTCTCCATATAACCCAGAATCCGTCCTCCCCCAGGACTCTGACCTTCCAGAAGGCAGAATCCACACCATCCCTAGATCCACCGGAACCTCAGCCATCCCCCTGCGAGCTAAGCCAGGTGTTCCTATCCTGAAGAGTGAGCCTCCAAGAAATATTAATGCTGAGTGGGAGCTCCCTGTAAAGGCAGCAGGTCGCTACCCTTTTGGGTTTTGCATAGCAGATGTTTACATTACAATTCGTAATAATAGCAAAATTACAGTTGTGAAGTAGCAACAAAAATAATATATGATTAGGGGCCCCCACAACATGCGGAACTGTACTGAAGGGCCCCAGCATTAGGAAGGTTGAGAACCACTGCTGTTGAAGATTATCCTCTGCATGTCGACTGTTCCTCTCTCCATTACCTACTCCACTTCGCCATGTTGTTGGCCAGTGCACACAAACCAGCGCGTGAACTGGGAAATCCCCAAGTCCAACACAGATCTCAATTCAGTAGTGCTGGTCGGACTCCCGGAGAATCCCTGCAGCTGGCTTAGAAACTGTACCTGGAACCCTGCCCGTCCAGGTACTCAACCTAGTGCAGAGATACTCAAGCTAATGCCAGCTGACAGAGGAAGGGCAAGAGCCAGGGCCATGTACCTGCAGCGCAAGGCACAGTGGCTGCTCAGTCAGAGAGGGAAACTCAGTCTTGCCCAGGGATGAGCCTCCTAATTATCCAGTACCAAGCGGTCAACTATAAAAACATACACACAAGTAGCGCTGAACAGATTCAGTAGGGTGTGTTCATGCATTTATTCATCTGTAGAGGCATGAATTTGAGAGGGAGGAGGGGGAGGCAAAGGAAAGGGCTGAAGGGAGGAGAGAGAGGGGAAATGACATAATAATTTATTACATTTCAATTAAAGATAAATTATAGAAGAGTGAAGGAAAGCCTCTTTTCGTCATGGGGGAACAACAGTCCACTGCTTCTCATATAAAGAAGCATACCCCTGGCCAGAACAGTCCCAAACGGTGCCTTTGTTACGGCTATCGTCACTGTTGGAAGGGTTTTGAATATGGTCTCACACTAACGGCTCAGGCTGGCCTTGAACTCATGGCAACCCTCCACCCTCAGCCTCCAAGGTGCCATGATGATTTCTGTTGGTACTCAGACTGGGAACAAATCCAGAAAGGACTGGAGAGATGGCTCAGTCGTTCAGAACACTTGCTCTTACAGAGGACCCACATTCAGTTCCCAGCACCCATGGCCTAGCTCAAAAGAAAAATATTTCATGAAGAAAGAAGATAAAATAAATGAACTACCTCCTTGTTCTCGGATCTTTTCCCCTTCGGATTAATAATTAATTTTCTTTTTGTAGCTCTGGGGACTGAACCCAGGACTTTGAGCATGCTAGGCAAGCACTCTACCACTGAGCCACACCCCCGGCCCTCTCCTGTCTATCATTGATAATTTAAATTCTATTAAGAAGCAGTGCCATTTGGTGAGAGTTTGTGGTGTCCCATGTCTCAGTCAATATGTCGGATGGCACACATCCTTATCAAGCCACACTTAGTACTGCAGGACAGCCATTCCCGTCTGTCAAAATATTTAGTACCAACCCCTCGTTAAGTGTCAGCACACATTTAAGATAACCTCGAGTCAAAACAGACAGAAGGCACACACTGGAATGATCAAAAGGAGCACTTGTCTTCCAGGCTGTTCCTAAAATATGTGTGTGCTCCTGCAGCAGACGCCACTAAGCCCAGCTTGATCTTGAGTGTCGGGAGCCACCTGCTCTCTCCCAGTCCACAGTCCACTCTAGGTCATCTTCAGCATACCCTTGCTTATCCATACCCTTACCCTTTTTGAATGCTGTGTACCTGAAACCCAGGGATCCTGGAATGAAAACACGGTGCTTCTCAGCTATTACCCAGTCACCCAGGAAAAGTAAATGAGGTGAAACTGAGAAAGGCTGGCTTTATCGATTACACAGACAACGTTCTCCAAGGAGGAGTGTAACAAGGCATGGACACATGGTGTGCCTGAGAATTGAAAGATGAAAGCAAGACAGAGAAGATGCCAGAAGCCGAAAAGTCCGCAGGGGAAGGAAGGAAAGAGGCCTTTGTGTGAGGAAGAAGAGCTGGAGAGTAAGATGATCCAAAGATGGAGAACCTGTAAGAGCAAGAATGAGCAAGAAGGCGGGACACTCTGGTTCACATGAGTCATCACCAAAAATACTGTGTTGAGAGCCGGGTAGTGGTGGTGCACGCCTTTAATCCCAGCACTCAGGAGGCAGAGGCAGATCTCTGTGAGTTCAAGGCCAGCCTAGTCTACAAAGTGAGTTCCAGGACAGCCAGGACTGTTACACAAAGAAACCCTGTCTCAAATAAAAATAAAAAATAAAAATAAAAATAAATTAAAAAAAATACTGTGTTATACCAACTGTAAAGCAAATGCCACATATCCTCCAAGACAGTTTTCTAGGACATTAGCTCATCGTGATCCTTTTGTGCCTGAGTTCCTACACCAGCTTCAGACAGAACACTAGAAGACACAGAGATTCAGGTTTCCATCAGAGTAACTCTGGAATGCGGAAAAGGAGCCAGGAACCATGGTGAAGCTGGGGTGGGAGGCGAATCAAAGAGAAGGAACCCTCATCCAGAGGACCGCTCAACAGGAAAACAGGGCTGTCTGCATTCTACCTGAGTCTATCTGGACCAAAGCATCCAGAACAGCAGACTATTCCAGTGTGATGCAGGCCCAGGCAGTCTGCATAGAGACTAACAGCAGAACTGCCTTTCACAGAAAAATAAAAAAGCTCAAAACTGTCAGGATTTCTTTATGTGTTTTTAATTTCTGAAGACAAACAATACTTGGGGAAAACATTAATCTTTGTCAGTACTCAGACTGGGACAAAATAAAGAAAGGGGCTGGAGAGATAGCTCAGTGGTGAAGAATACTTACTGCTCTTACAGAGGACCCGAGTTCAGTTCCCAGCACCCACAACTGCCTGTCCCTCCAGTTTTGGAGGATCCCATGCCCTCTCCTGGGTTCATCATGCACAAACCCGCATGTCTACATACACACATATACATGATTAATAATAAAAATAAAATTTATAAAAGAAGGGAAAGAAGGTAAGTAGGCTGTTATACAATATTGCAAAGCCCTGTGTAGTGGACTTTGCCTATGCCATATTGTTTGTTTCTTTTTTTAATATGTATATGTGTTTGCCTGTGTGAGTTTATGTGTGTCACATGCATGCATGTGACTGTCAAGGCTAGAAGGCATCAGATCCTCTGGAACTGGAGTTACTGGCAGCTATGAGTTGCCTAAGATGGGGCTGGAAAAAAACCCTGGGTCCTCTGCACTCCCACTCCATTCCCTGTCTACATTAGTTGATTAGTTCTCAAATGGTATCAAAATATAATTTATTGAGTACTTGCTCTAATATAGGCATTCAACACAGATGGGAATGGTCAATAAGGATGCTGAGAACTGAATAAATGACTATGTATGCTAAATATACACTACAACTGAGCATTTTATAGGATATTTTATTCACTTGCTAACATAATAATTCATTAACATAATGCATGTTGCCAGCGGTGGTGGCGCACACCTTTAATTCCAGCACTTGGGAGGCAGAGGCAGGCAGATCTCTGAGTTCAAGGCCAGCCTGGTCTACAAAGTAAGTTCCAGGACAGCCAGGGCTACACAGAGAAACCCTATCTTGAAATACCAAAAAAAAAAAAAAAAAAAAAAAAAAAAAATTGTGGATTTTCTCAGATATGATAACAAGTGGTTTTTTAAAGTGCTCCTGCCTTATGAGTCCACACTGAATTTCATAAGTAAAATTACATATCTGAGCTGCATGGGGCTTTTGTTTTGTTTTTGTTGTGCTAAGGAGCCAACGCCTGGCCCTCAATAGCATTCACTTTTAAATACTCCATGCAAGGGCCTTCAAATAAAGGTACCTGTTGCTGCACCTGACAATCTGAGTTCAGTTCCCAGGACTCACAGGCGAAAGGAGGGAACTAACTCCCGAGTGTTTTCCTCTGGACTCTGCCCGTCTGCTCTGGCACAGGTGCACATATTGCCGCACCCATTAAATAAAATGTAATTAAGAAATTGAATAAATAAACAAATATTCCAGAAAAGAGGGACAGAAAAGAAAAGGTTGAGGAGAGACTAAGACAGAGAGAGAGAGAGACGACAGACGAACTCAGAAAGAAGATATAAATGGCACCAGATTGGCAAATGTATTCACTACTGTAGAAATTTTCCAAAATAGGTGACTGTGGGTTCTAGGCCAGCGTGGTCTACATAGTGAGTTCCAGGACATCCAGGGCTACATAGTGAGACCCTGTCTCAGTAAATAACTGAACAAGTCATTGACATATAAATAGATAATACCTATATTAAAAGACAGCTATAAACCAAGCATGGTGGCACACATCCATAATCCCTGGACTAGAGTAGTAGAGGCAGGATAATCAGGTAGGTCACCCTCAGCCAGAACATATTCAAGACTACATGAGTCTCTGTCTCAAAAACATCAAAAATAGGGCCAGTAAGATGGCTCAACAGGTAAGGTGATTGCCGCAAAAGCCTGGGGACTTGAGTTTAATCCTCAGAACCCACATGGTGGAAGGAGAGAACAAACTTTCAAACTTGCCCTCTGACCTCTGTGAGCACGGCAGAAGCACACACACCTACACTTACATACACACACCAAAAAAATAAATAAATAAAAAGTAAACATAAATAAATATATAGAAATTTCTTGAAAAACAAAAGCAACTACAAATGATAGCTATGTATGTGTGTAACATATAGTGAAACATAGCAACATGGCACTAGAAACAGCTGTTATCTCTGAGGAAAAAATAAAACTTATTTATTTCTTGCACTTGAGACACTCTGTATTATGTGTTTTACAATATAAATTATTCATAAAAGGTAAAGAATCCAGCCACTTGGGAGCATCGGGTATCATCAGAACTAATCATTAACTAATTGATCACCAGTAAGTGATCATCAGCCACCTCATACACCAATCTTCTTTTGGTGTCTTGTTCCATTTACATTACAAATTGCCCTGGCATCACTAAAGCAGAAATCCCCAGCCATCTGTGCTGGCCTGCATTCTAGTGCTCCAGGCTGCAGAAGTACCAGCCTAAAGACTGACACTATGGTTCCTGTGTTTCTCCCTTACCCTCTACCTCATGTTTCATGTATTCTGATTAAAACTTTTTCTAGTTCTACATCCCAAGATTCTCTTTGGTAAAACTGCTAGGGATTTTCTTCAGTGGGAACGGCAAAGCTGCTCTCTATTTATTTTTCTAGTGGCTTAAACGGAAACTGAGACCCCCTTCAAAGCCCAGATTCAAATGAGGTCTGTCTCACCAACCCAGTCACTAGGGATCACTTTGTGTCCTTACATCCAATTTGTCTCAGCAAAGTCCTGAGGAGCCTGCAGTAGCTGCTGGCTGACTTTAGGGAGATGTTATCATTTTTCCAACTTAAGCCCTGAACACTAAAGTACCTGAAAACATATAACATTTGCTTATAGAAAAAGATAGATGAAACTGAAGCAGCATATTGGCATTTATACAATGCACATTCTTTTAAAATATTTTTTCTGAAATTTTTCTTTTCAATCCCAAATGGAAAATGAAGCAGGCCTGCATAACAAATACAAGGGCTGGAATGTTATTCTCTGTGTGAAATTTTACAGCAACAATTATTTTTAGTAACATCTGGGCCAAATGTTCTCACTGGACTTAGTTTATTCTGAAATTGGATACCATGCAATACCAGGATGAAACCTACAAAATCTGCAGCACCAGCCTACAAGTGCCTCTGGAATTAGAATTAATATGCTTCCACACAGAGCAACTAAGTTGTAAGAAATTTATAACTCAGAGCAATCATAGTCTTTTCGGAGCAAAATAAAATATTTTGTGACCGAAAAATGAGGAAAATCTATTTTTCAAGCCCGCTTTGCTCTCGTCAAGGATGGTTTAATGTTCCTTCATTCACTGTTCCATTATGGATGGCTTAATGTCCTATTTGTTATAAAAGCCAATAATATCAAGCCCCCAGGGAAAGGCACAAATTACAGCATCAGAGCTTCAACAGCAAATGGGGACATTCGTGTCCGATTTCTACAGCCTATTTTTCTCATTAGCATTTGAGTGCCATAATCACACTTACTTTAAAAAATGATGCTGGGGATAAAGCCCAAGATATTACATATGGATCAACCCTTTACTTTTTCTGATACAGAGTCTTGCTATATAGCCAAGGCTAGACTTGAAGTCAAGAGTTTCCTGCCTCCAGTATGGCACATGTCTAAAATCCAGAGTATACTTTTTGTTTGTTTGTTAGAGACAGGGTGTCTCCATGCATCCCTGGCTATCTTGGAACTCACTATGTAGACCACGCTGGCCTTGAACTCAGAGATCCACCTGCCTCTGCTTCCCAAGTGCTGGTATGAAAGAGTGCCACCACATCAGACTCCAAGAGTACTTTTAAATGTCTAAAACAAGATCCCGATAAAGTGTGTTCCAAATGCATGGCCTGAACGGACTTGAAGAATTGAATTGGTTAAAAAATAAAGCACAAGCAGCATGGTTCAAATCGCTTAAGTTTTATTTTCTATTTCCTCCTAAAATGTAAGGACTCCTGCGCTGGAGTTTCAGCTCACACTTCTCCAGCTGGTCTCTCACTGTTACTGATTTGGCAAACAACCAACATCCTGGCCCAGGCACACAGGGGAGAGGACAACATTTGACCCTTCTCTCCAGAAGCCTAGAGAAGCCAAGGGCAAGTGGGCAAGGAACCTATCCAAGCTCAGGGACACAGCTGACACTGAAAAAGAGGAAATGTAATAAATAGGATATTACACCTCTCTAGACTGAGTATTTGATCAGCATGTCAGATAATTTTTGAGAAGTCTGCACTGTGAGCTAACTTGATGATAAAGCTACCATGTTTCAAACCAGGCAGAGGTGGTACATGCCCTTAATCACAGTACTCAGGAGGCAGAGACAGGTAGATCTGAGTTCAGGGCCAGCCTGATCAATAGAGCGAGTTCCAGGACAGCCAAGCCTACACAGAGAAACTCTGTCTTTAAAATAAAAAAAAAAAAAGCTACCACCTTAGGAAGGGTTCTTAAAAAAGGCCCTATGAAATATTTTCTTTTTGTTTGTTGTTTTGTTTTGTTTTGTTTTGTTTTGTTTTGTTTTGTTTTGTTTTGTTTTGTTTCTGAGACAGGGTTTCTCTGTGTAACAGTCCTAGCTGTCCTGGAACTCACTTTGTAGACCAGGCTGGCCTTGAACTCACAGAGTTCACCTGCCTCTACCTCCCAAGTGCTAGCATAAAAGGCGTGCACCACCACTGCCTGGCTGTTCTGTTATTTTCATTAAAACCATTCCATGCTGGAGAAGGGGAGGAAAAAACCAACCCCCCCCCCAAAAAAAATAAACCACCCAACCGTCCTGTGGAGAATCTTCTAGACACACCTAGAGTATAACTAAGAAGCATATTTGCATTTAATGGCTTCCTATATCTTTTAACAATATTATACCACAATTTATTAGTAATGAAATCTAATCCAAAAGAAAAGCATTATCTTCTGCAAGTCAGCATCTCTTGTACCACACTCAGGAGGCAGAGGCAGGAAGATCTCTGTGAGTTCAAGGCCAGACTCAGAATGGTCTCAAGAGAAAGTTCTAGGACAACCAGGGCTACAGAGGAAAAACCCTGTCTCCAGGGAGAAAAAAGAAATCTCTTGCACCAAACACCAAATACGTATTACACATAAAGAGGTCTCCACGGCAACCTTCAACTTTGTGTCTACAACTCTATAGCAATTTATAATTGATAAGAATGGGCCTTAAGAAACAGAGATTTAGCTGGTTTTGGTGGGGCATGCCTTTAAAAACAGGAAGATCCCTGAATTCAAGACCAACTTGGTTCACATAGTGAGTTCCAGAACAGCCAGGGCTACATGGAGACACCCTGTCTCAAAAAAGAAAAAGAAGGAAGAAAGGAAGGAAGGAAGGAAGGAAGGAAGGAAGGAAGGAAGGAAGGAAG
>CABHPH010142761.1:0-14792 GCA_902168325.1 Peromyscus nudipes
GAATGGAGCTAAATTCTGTGTTCAAGGAGATAAGCAGATTAAGAAAGGTACTAAAGGGGCCTCAGGGCAAGATCCTACCCAGCTAAGTTTCCAACCTGTGAAAAGGAATTAAAGAAAAGTTTAGAGCCAGGTATGGTGGTGCACACTTTTAATCCCAGTAATGGGAAGGCAGGGGCAGGCAGATCTCTGAGTTTGAGGCCAGCTTGTTCTACAGAGCAGGTTTCAGGAAAGCCAAGCTTAGACAGTGGAGGACAGAAAGGTGGTAAAGATGTAATTAAAGGGGGTGGGGAGGGAAGGCGGCGGTGGAATAACAGCTTTGGGTACTGGGGTTAAGGATAGAAGGGGCTATGGAATTTGCCCCCAATAAAAGCCGCTGAGGCCAGGCATGTTCAGGGGTGTCCCTGAATGGAGGCCTAGAGAGGTGAAGGTGAAGCCTGGATTGCTTCAGAGACCCCAACATGTTAGAGATGCCAGAGCCATAAGATATCTGCCAAGAAGAGCAGCTAACAGGAAGTGGAACCAGTACAAGACTAAGAAGGGTATTGCCGTCAGTCAACAAAGATGAATGGAATTGGAAGAACATTCTGACATCAGACACAGAGATGCAGAGTTTGGAGAGCTTGATGTAGCTGCTAATTAAAATGATTTAAGCAACATGAAAACACATTTTTTTAAATGTCCCCATGTGATTGCTCCAGGCAGAGCTGGATTCCTATCAGTGGGTCCCCTTTAGCCTCTCCTGCTGCTGTTTTGCATTAATGAACTTTGTGAAACACTTTTAGGATTTGAACTGTATTTGCAGTGAGCAGTAAATTCTAAGTTAGCAGAATTGTTAAGTCTCAAATTGTTCCCAAGACACCTTAGCTCTGTTTTCTTTGTGCTTTATATGCCACACACCTTGTTTTAGATTAAGATTTTCCTCTGTGGCCGAATCTTGGCAATTTGATGGGTACTGTGATGACATGTAGTCTTTATGTTTTGTTTTTCCCCAGAGTTCTCCGGATTCACACTGTTCTAGTTTTCGTCATGTTTGAGGTTTTTCTAAACACTATTTGTTCAGTACTCCATCTTTTCTCTTCTTAAAGGCTTCCATTTAGCTCTAACTGGGTTTGCTGGAAGTTATGCTCTACTGACTGGGGCATTGTTTTCAGATGAGGGTCTGTTTCATAGGTTGGCCTAGGAACTCCTGGGCTCAAGCAATCCTCTTGCCTCAGACTCCTGAGTGCTGGGATTATGTGGTATGTGCTATGCCCAACAATAATAGCACTACAAATGTACCCTATGTGGAAAACAAATTAAACAAGCACCTCGGAGGCCATCCAAATTATCAAGGGCACACAAAGGCACCCATACTGTCAGTCACAGGGAAATCCGAACTAGATCTTACTTCACCATAGGCCCGATTCTATGCAAATGTGTGGTGGTATTGTGTTCCCCAAAATATTGTGTATGCTAATAAACTTATCTGGGGTCAGAGAACAGGACAGCCACAATATTAAACATAGAGGTTAGGCAGTGGTAGCATACGCCTTTAATCCTAGCATTCCAGAGGCAGAAATTCATGTGTTCGAGAATGCACCCAAGCATGGTGACCAACGCCTTTAATCCCAGAAAGCCACACCTTTAATCCCAGGGAGTGGTGGTAGAGAGCGGAGAGATATATAAAGGCGTGAGGACCAGAAACTAGAGGCATTTGGCCTGAGCAGGCATTTGGCCTGGAGAAGCGGCCTGGAGAAGCATGTGGCTGGTTAAGCTTTCAGGCTTCTAGCAGCAGTTCAGCTGAGACCCATTCTGGATGAGGGCTCGGGGCATCCAGTCTGAGGAAACAAGACCAGCTGAGGATCCGGTGAGGTGAGATAGCTGTGGCATGTTCTGTCTCTCTGACCTTCCAGTGTTCACCCCAATAACTGGCTCAGGTTTGGTTTTATTAATAAGAACTTTTAAGACTCATGCTACACAAATGTGAACAGATAATCCTTTTAGAAAACTTGCAATATTAAGCTGAGCATTCATCTGTGTGTTTCTCTTCAGTCCATGAATGAGATATGTGGACACGTCCTTATGTCCAAGTGGGAAACTTAGGGTCTGTCTTCGAGGGTCAGTTCAGCTTATTTGGCTGACCCATGCCTATGTGGTAGACTGAGACAGTATCACAAGATTTTTATCAAGGGGAGTAGAAGGACAAGAGAAAAGGATGAGGGTGGGCCAAAGGGGCCATGTGCCATGAAACAAAGTTACAGCTTGAGAAAATGAAAAGGTAGTTTGAATGTAATTAGCCCCCATAAGCTCATAGGGAGGTATGGCTTTGTTGGAGGAAATGTGTCACTGTGGAAGCAGGCTTTGAGGTCTCATATATGCTCAAGCCATGCCCAGTTTCTCGGTTTACTTCCTGTTGCCTGTTGATCAAGATGTAGGACTTCCAGCTCTATCACTACCATGACGATAATGGACTAAACCTCTGAAACTGTAAGCTACTCCATTAAATATTTTCCTTTATAAATTGCATGGTGATGGTGTCTCTTCAAAGCAATAGAAACCCTAAGACATCAAGGAACAGTTCCCTAGAGCCCCCTGCCCAGACCCGTCCCTCCTCAGAGTTGACCAACGGAAATCCACTTACACTTGTTCTGAGCCATGGAATGTAATCTGACTGTATGTGGCAGCCCAGGGCCCTTCCATGGTTGTCTCCCTCAGGAGGTGCCATCACTGAAGCAGCTGCTGGAGCCAGGGCTGTCTTTCACGTTCCTCAGTGAAGGAGAGAATGTACTAAACTGCTGTTTGGTAACCTCTATCTCCTTAGTGCTTACCAAACCGGGAATGCTGTCACAGCTATAGGTGCCGGCAGCTGCAACCCTCCATGCCTGGGCTGCCCATCCTCATGTGCCCCAGGCAAAACCTCCTGCTTCTGACTTGTGCTCTCTAAATCAGCTTCAAGCCTTCCTCCTGCCCCAGGACCCAGGTGTAATGAACCTCTGAATGCCATGTGCCCTGCACAGCTGTGTTGGGAGTACCTTTAAAGACCTCTGGGGATCTGTCACCCACTACACACCAAGACTGCATATCTGCATTAACATTTTAATTGGAAATACTAAAGGTACTATCTGAAACCAATGCTTGTCTTTTGAATCATGGAGTCAGGTTGATACTGAGACTTGGATTTCAGTTTACTACCCCAGAATCATCTCATCCACAAAGGCACAGATAAGGATGAATGTGCTTCACTTTAGAGTTGCCTTCCAGGTGACCAACTCTCAGAGAAGAGCCTGGCACCCCAGGAGGAAGAATACTGTAGAAGAGCAGAAGAAACTGTTTTCAGCTACCCACAAACCTGCAGACACAGCCAAGCCCCAGGTCACCAGAGCATACTTCAACTGTTCCAACATTCCATTTGCCTTTGGAAATACTTCTTTGCAGCCTACTCCCCTCCATGGCATTTCTCCTAAAGATGTGACCAACCTGAACACTGGCAACTGTGACCAGCCACTAAATGACAACATGAGCTCCGAGGACATCTGTGGCTCCACAGCTGGGAAACACCCTGGGCATTTGTTCCTTTCAATGCGGAAATTTTTGTATTGATCTCTGAGAGAGGTTTAACTTATAACATCTGCAGTACTTTCTATGTTATTATAGATTAAGAAAAATGTCACAGCCAAAGAAATTTATTTTAAAATAGAAACATACATACATTAAGCTTTAAACAATCAAATTTTAAACAAAAGAGAAAAAGAGCCATTTGATCCCAGAGTCTGTACAGAATGACTTTCCATGTGTGTGAAATCCACATAAGGAGCACTTGGACATGTTGATGTGGAAATCCATCATTCTCCCTACCCATGTGTGTGCTCAGGTGTCCACTGGCTGCCACGGGACACTCATGCACTGAGAGCTACCCTTGGGTGACTGTCTGCTGACACCATCACCAAGACCCAAGTTCATGTGGGGTGTATGGTTAAGTGCTATGGTTCCTTCCAAACACGAGAAGAAAGAGTGCTCAGGGATACTGAGAAATGCTCAGAGGGATTTGGCAACGCAGATGTGGTGTCTAGGAATTCCCCTAAAGCCCCCAGGAATACTCAACTGTGTTGTGCAGTGCTGCTGGGGGCCTGGGCCGAGATGCTCAGTCTGGGTGGGGCTTCCGCTTGGGCTGCTCCTCATAAGACTCTCCAAATTCATTGACCCTGCTCTTATCCACAGGGTAAAGCCTGCAATGGTAGAGATGGATGACTATTAGCAAGACAAGCCCTTACTGTCCTTGAGAGGACATGGCTCCTCTGAAAACATCCTCCAGTAATCTGAGCCACCTCCAAGTCAGGGACCTTCACAGGTCTGGGGCCTGCCTCCTATCTCTCTCTGCAGTGTTGGGAAATGACAGCTTGGCTAACCAGAGAAGGAAGACAGTAGCCCTGCAGCAGGGTGGGACCTGGAGAGGCCTTGCTGTGGGTAACTGTAACGAGTTATCCAGGCAGTTACGAAAACTAGTTCTAGACGATTCCTGGCTTTGAGCACTCTGCTCATAGTGGTTATGCTCTTCAATCCCACAACCTCCCACCCTAGCAACACAGCCCTGCTTCTATGAAGACACCAAAGCAGGAAGGCATGCAGTGTCCACTGTTTGAAGTTCTCCTTGGTGCCCCACAAACAAAAAGACAACCAGACCTTAGCTTTAAACAAACCCACCTCCCATCAAAAGCCCTGGGGCTGGGTCTCTGCATAAAGACTTGGAACCACTTCAAGGGGGCCCTGCTGGCTTGTGATGGGATTCTCACAGAACAACCCTGCACCAGGTGTGCCAGTATCTGAGTTTCCCACAAGCTCACTTCTATCTTCAGATGTGTCAGGGAACCAATTATAGATGTGAAAACCTAAGAACCAGACCTTATTCAGCACATGGGTGTGGTACTGTGTGCCTATGACAAAAGTCCTTCTCAGACACACAAGTGCACTGACAAACAATCCTAGTCCAGGAACTTAGCTTTGGGAAGACAGGCTCATCCTGTATCGGATGGCCAGTTTGGAAAGCTTATAGGAAGCACTGTCATCATATGGGGATGGAGGTGTGTGTGGGGGGAACTGCAACCTCCAATGGTAGCTACTGGGGGATGGGAGGTGAGGTGGCAACACTCTATAAAGAAGCCCTTTCCTCAACATGGTCCTAGGCTCTGGGTCAGAGGACATGGGTAGCCTAAGCCTCTACTGGTCTTAAGGCTTATTCCAGGAAATCTCCAAACCTGGACCTACTCTAAACACACCCACAGGCAGTGGCTGCATATGCACAACAGAAAGGCCAGATGCCAGCCAGGATGGGCAAAGGAGGACAGGCAAGCATTTGTGTTTTACTATATCTTCTAGAGGCTTTCCCTTGTCTGAGCTGGTAGCTTGGATGTGCTGTTTTGGTCTGAGGCCCTGGTGGCTACTAGCTGCTGCTAATGGGTTCAGTCCAGGCCCAGGTGAGAGAGCCACTGACCTCCATCTGTAGGGCATGCAGTCTAAAAGACTAGCACCCCCACCCCTGCCTCACACTGGAGACCTGTGCTTGAGGACTATTTGCTAGACACTCAAAACTGGCACAGGACAACTGTGCAGGGGACAATCTTGAACTGTCATTACAAGACACAGCTGAAACCTATTTTGGGCAACAGAGAAAAGCCACCACCTGCCAAGTCTGTCTGAAACAATAGACAGGTGCAGGGCTCTACAGCCAAGGAAGTGCAGCATGTACACACTCACCACCTCTGGTAAAGGTAGACCAGGAACACCACGTCATCTCTGAAACAGGCCAGCCGGTGGGACGTGGGCATGGTGATGATGAAGGCAAAGACATCATCAATGAAGGTGTTAAAAGCCTGTAAAGCCAGATGAAGCAGTGAAACCACCACAAAACTGGAGTCCTACACTTTATAACCCAAGTCGCCAGCGAGGTGCTCCTCAGCAGATGGCGGGACCCGTAACTGTGATACTCACAGCAACAGGGAGAGAAGACCTAGTGCAGCACCAGCGCAGCACCAGGACAATGGGTTCCAGGCCCACCATAAGGACCTGCAGCTTTCTGTGTTGGGAACCAAGAAGACAGCTGGGAAACAAGAGCAGAGCAGCACTGGGGCTGGCTCCTCAGAGAACTGAAACTGCGTCCTCTAAGATCAGTCTACCCAACCTGTACGAAGGGTTCTAGGCTCTGCTGGGAAGACACAGAACTCTGTTCTCAAACACTGAATTACTGAGCAAAATATATTTGTGTTTTGACAATGTTGCCAAAAAGGAATGTGACCTTTCCCTCAAAACTTTCCCTTACTGTGACTACGAGAACCTTCATTGTGTAGTTAGTGGCTTTTCAGAGTTTGAAAAGATGTCTTAGTTTTTTTTAACAAAGTGGACAGGGCCAAAAGTACTGTGTGTCTGTGTGTTTGTGAGCTCATGTGCACCTCATAAAGGGTCTTCCAGCCATTCTTAGCATGGACCTGGTGCGTACCTTGTAGGTAAAGGCCTTCCAGGGCAGGTGCGCCACTGACTTCATCTAAAACAAGGAAGATACCGCAGGTCAGCCACAGGCAACATAGAGAACACAAGGCTATTGCCTTAGCAGAGACACCTTGGCCTTACCTTGTAATTGACAAAGAGCTGGGGCAACATGAAGAGAAAGCCAAAGGCATAGACACCTGTGGAACAGAAGACATCCATGAAAAAGAACTAAACATCCATTCTGCTGGGGCGATACACAGAGACACCCAGCTTCCAAAAGACCTCAGCTGGCCTTGTCACAGCTTCCTGGCTAATAAACCCACCAAGAGTCAAGGACAAATCAGAAAAGCAGCACACTTTTTACTGATTGCTGTTAACTTTTGTTTGCAAGGATCAAGCAAATGCTGGACACCAGGGTCATCATAAGGGCACTGGGGAAGGTGCCAGGATTTAAGTCTGGGACTCATACCTGGAAGCGTGACCATCGAGAGCTACCTGCTTATTGAGAGGCTGCCTGACCTTTATGCTGCTCACTGGTACACCCCAAGGCATGAGAATCCAATGCTTTGACACTTAGCCATGGGACACGCACAATATAGAGGCCATGTGCTCTGAACCACACATAAGCAGCAGGGCATTGACTAGTCTCTCAGTGTGTCCACAAAAGGTAGCTTGCCATATTCTAGGTCTGGTGTTCTGGGAAAGTCTATGGAATGAGATGTCAGATGGGATCTGAATGCTACTGTTGCCTATTTTTAGGGAAGCAAACAGACTAGCAACTGAAGGACCCAAGCTTAGGAACAGGCTTGTTCGATGCTTAAGCCCCACAATGCTGGGCGCTGTATGAGTGCTAAAGCTAAGGGACTAACTAGCTTTTCACCTAGAAGACTGTACCACCAAGTGATGGACAGGAACAGGTAAAGCAGCACCTACTATAAGCACTATCACCAAGGAGGAGACACACAGACTCACCATTCACAAAGCTGTTGATGAGCCAGGAGTACCAACTGAAACATAAGTAAAGAAGTTGTGATCTAAGGCCAAGGGCACGTTGCTGAATGTTAAAATGAAGAAAAAGTACCCTCCTAAAAAACCACTTTGACACCCAAGCACTCAGCATAGCTGGGATAGCTCTCTATGGAAGTAGGCTCCATGTGGGGAGACACCACTCTGAAAGGACAGATTTTAGTCCCAGGACTTCCAGGGAGATATGAACCCATGTACAGCATTCAACCCTGAAATCCTGTCTAGCCAGGGCCATGCTGCCCACCCATCCTAATGCCTGACCCCAGAAACACATCTCTTCACCAGACACAGGGTCCTGAGTCTTCTTTAAATGATCAAAGCACCATCATGGTGTTAGCATTTTCCTCTTTCAAACTCTGTCCAATCTCTGTATTCAGTGATGGAGTAGGGAAAGCCTGCACATCCCAGGTTGAAGGCATGCATGCCTATGTCGGCTATGTGGTTCCTGCAGCCTTCCTGAGTGCCTGAGATGCACAAGGGCATGTCAGTGGTTCCTGTCCTCTTCATAACCCAGAGGAGATGAAGACCTAGGACTGACTTTCAGGATAGCAGAAGCATGTCCTGGGCTGCATCTGAGAAGGGTCCCCAGTTCCAGGGAGCCCAAGGTGCATGTGCCCTATGCTCAGAAATCAAGCTAGCTTTTTCAGCTGGGAAGATGAGGGTGTAAACTCTGCATCACCCACCTCTTATACTTGATATTCAGGAGTGAGTAGACAGCGCCCCCAACACAGAGAGGGTAGAGTAGGTAAGACAAGTACTTCATGGCCTGTGAGGGACAGAGGCAGCTTCTAGTTAAATAACTCAACCACTAAACACCTCAGCAGATGCACCATCTAACTTATGTCAACAAGAGCAAGCAAAAAAGGCAGAGCCCCAATAATATTTCAGGTAATAGCACAATTGTGTGCAATGGCCATGATAATTCTGCCAAGACTCCAAAGCGAGAACCTGCATGCATACCACTGGTAGCAATGACTGATGTATCACCCCTGATGCATCAGACAAGCTGACTGCATCAGAGTGGCAAATTCAGCCAGAAGAAACCAAGGAAGCGCCCAAGTCACAGACCCTGCAACTGTACCACAGGCCCTGTATTTACTCTGGTTTGTTCTTTGTTATCATCTCACTAAAATCTGAAATGCAAATAGCTGAGCTTAGAATTAAAACACCAAAACCATTCTGTACAGAGACATCCTGTTAACCCAACATGTCCCACTCCTAAGGAGCAATGAGGAGGCTAGGACCTGGATGCTAGAGGGCTTCCTGTGGCCTCTGTATGAATGAATGGAGAAGCCAGCTGTTTGGTAGAGACAATTTCCTAAACAGCAGGAACTCTGTCCAGGTGACAAACTAGGAACCAGTGGCCTGAGAGCTTGTTCCTTCCCTGTGAAGAGGGTACATCCACATGCTCACCCTCAGGACTTCTATTCAGGCTGGTTCCATCCCATTCTCAGGACAGGTTCTCTCCCCGACTCCCCAATATTGTAGCAAGGGCCCAATCCTCCATGGTATCACGGGCTCCCCAACTGCTTACCTGGGCATCGTACTTCTCAGTCTTCCTCTCAGACTCACTGTGGGTGCCAAACTGTTGTAAGATTAATATAATGTCAGCCGACTCAGGAGACTATCAGCACAGCAAAGCTAGGACTGTAGCAATAAATGGTGTAGGGCCCACTCTACCGCCCTCAGTGCCAACGCTGGCTGCACCTAGCCTCAGGCTTGGGCACTGGCCACTTCTGCCTGTTTCACCAGCATAAAGGCCCAGACCCTTTGCTTCTACTGAGTCCGTTCAGTCTCCTGATGAATCAGGTGAAGAAAGAATTAGTAACTGATCAGAAAGCTGACATGAGCTCTATCAGTGAGGTCTTACAGCCAAGAACTGCAAAGCCAGCTTGTGTGAGGAGTCTCCCCATCCTGTGGGGCACTTTTGCATGCATATGCCTGAGTGCTGGGAAGCTCTGTACTAGGCAGCAAAGACAGGATAAAGTTCCCCCAGAAGGTTCAGCTCTAACTTGGACACAATAAGAAATGACAGCCTGGAGAGTCTATTCAAGAAAAGCTGTGTCTGGGGCAGTCATCACAGGTCTCACCTGAAACACAGGCCTCAGGCCTCTCCAGGCCACTGTCATTTTCAATGCCTTTTTCACTTTCCAAAGCTGGAGGGAGAAAAGGAAATATATATTTAATTTTGAGATGCTGGATAAGGGACTAAACTGTGAAGGACAAGACCTGGCACCCATCATCCTTCACCCCACTAGTCACTGTTTCTGTTCCCTCTACCTCTCATGGTCATTTGTGGACTGGGAAGCTCTGCACCATACTCTTGGCTGTCCACTAGGTGGATTGTGCAGTCACTGGTAAAACACAAGGAAACCAGTACTCATACCTGCTCCAAACCAAGAGTCTTCCTCCTGGGCCTCAGTGGGGATCCATGCCCTCCTCAACATCCTCACTGCAACCTTGTGCCAGTAGTATTTACTAAGGTCAGGTCTAGCACAGTACCTCTGAGTGGGATTTTCATGCCATCACTGGGACAGTCATTGAGTTCCAGTGTCAATGAGGCCCATCTCTCAACAAGCATCCACAGCCACAAGGGCCAGTACTCAACAGAACCAACTCTGAGAACTAGACCCCTGGGCCTGCCCCCTGCTTGGTGCCTTCCTTCCAGAGTGGGCTCCTGTGGCTCCTTTCCATAAGCACCTAGCAGCAGCACTAGGTCATAACGTGTCATGTGCCATTACCTACTCTCCACATGTCTGTTCCATCCCAAATTCCAGTCAAACCAGGAGCTTCTCCAAAGCCACATCATCTGTCTGTTTCACTCAAAGCACCTTATCAAACTTAACACAGGGTCTACCCAGCAGGATCTACTGTCCCAAGATGTACCCTCAGAGACCTCCTTACCCAGCAGCTGCCTCCCTGAACTTGCTTCCAGAGGTATGCAGGTCCTCAGAGGGCCTCGTTTCAGCACTCAGAACAGCTGAGCAAGTGCTGAAGTTCACAGACCTCACAGAAACCACATCCTGACCCAGCATGGTACCCAGGGCTCACCTCAATGGCAGCCCCAATACCAGCAGGGATCAGCACCAGAAGGCTTGTTTGTTCATCCAGCAAGAAGAGGAAGATGACCACGGTGCTGAAGCAACGCCAGAGCACTGGGGACATGAGCACACGCAGTGGTGAGGGCATACTGCAGCTGCCCTTTGCACACACCCACACCCACTTTTGAACCTGTCACCTCCTTCCCTCCAGCTCTCTTCGTTTGCCACCCGATTAAAGAAGTCAGGTGGGCTGTGTGTGTGGAGCTTAGCAGTAGAGCCTTTACTTAAGAGTGCACAAGGTTCTGGGTCTCACACCCTGCACCAGGGAGACAAAAGGACAGCAGATAGTGATGCAACTTTTCTTTTTTCTTTTGGTTTTTTGAGGCAGGGTTTCTCTGTATAGCTCTGACTGTCTTGAAACTCACTCTGTAGATCAGGCTAATCTTGAACTCAGAGATCTGTCTGCTTCTGCCTTCTGAGTGCTGGGACTAAAGGTATGCACCATGGGAATAAAGGTGTGCATGACCATCACCTGGCCAATGATGCAACTCATGAAAGTGCTTTAAATACCAAAGACCACAAAATGGAGCAGATGGCAGAGGGCATGGTCTAAGCAGGTACCAGATCTGGGTGACAGTCACAGACAATGGGTTGGCTGTCCTGGCCGAGTGCTTGCTTGTGCCCTTACTCTACACTCTCCTATTTTGTACCATTTTATAGTTTGTTCCTTTTACAAAGCTATGCTTTTGTTCATAGGCTGGACTTTGAAGACACAGTCTGGTCAGGGCCATTGCTGTATGGTATTTTGTTTGTGTTCTGACAAATAAAGCTTGCCTGGAGGTCAGAGGAAGGAGCTACCACTAGTTAACCAGAGGCCAGGCAGTGGTGGCACACACCTTTAATCCCAGCACTTGGGAGGAGGAAGCAGGAAGATCAGGAGTTGAAGGCCACCCTGGGTTACACTAGATTAAACCAGTCTAAAGGAGAAACAGAGCGGGGTGGTGGTGGTGCAGGCCTTTGATCCCAGCACTAGGGAGGTGGAGATAGGAATATAAGGCGGGTGGAGACAGGCTCTCAGCTGCCCATTCGGTCTGAGGATTCATAGGCATAAGAAGTTTCTAGTGGCCACTGCTCTGCTTCTCTGATCTTTCAGCTTTCACCCTTGATATCTGACTCCAGGTTTTTATTGTTAAGACTAATTAGGATCACACTTCAGGCCACAGTTAACAGAGTAAGCAAGAGGCCTCTCCTCCATAGGTGCCTGGTGACAGACACCGAGGGGCTGTCCTCGCAGCCTTGTGTTTTACATCCATTGGGGCTGATCCTGGCAGTCAAATCCAGCTCCCCCTGAAGGAGCCTCCCCATTCTATCCCTTATACCTGCACCTACACTTACCTCAAAGGCCTGTCACCATCACAACAACCACAGCAGTCACTGCTCCTTTTGTTATACAGCAAAACCATCACACTAGATCATGTGCAGTGAAACAACTATTCTGCAAAGTCAGATCTCACTGATGAGGACACTGCTCCAAGTACTGGGGAATTTACTATGAAAACTGACCCTAAATCCAGCAGCCAGAGCTCCTGAGGACAACACCCTCAGGCATCTGTTTTGGAGCTAGGAGGGAGATGGTAGACGGAAGGTGTGGTGCTGTATTGAAATCTATGAGCAACCAAGCTGCCTAACAGGACTATGCATCCTGCCTCCACTGGCAGACCAACTCCACATCCTTACAAAGAAGGCCTGTGCCCCATGGCCTATAGCCTCAATGGGACTCAGAGATGCTCACTAGCTGCTGAGATTGCTGAGGCAGGAGTTTGAGGTTTCACAAGGAGCCATTGGGCAGGTGGACTATTCCTACCTGCTTTAGTAGACATTCCAATCATGCTCTTCTTTTTCTTCCAGAAACTGATGTCATTTTTAAATGCCAGGAAATCAAAAAGAAGCTGTAAATAGACAGGACAGCAGCTTACACTCCAGTCACATCACTTTCACTGACCAAGTAATCTCCCTCAGGTTCAGTAAGACATGTTCACTATCTATCAAACCTGCCCCCTACACATTTTCCATAGGTCAGAATTGTGGAACTTGGAGGGAGACATTAATGTATTTCTCAAACATATATCTCTGACTAAAATCCCAGGCAGAGTACCTTGGGGTGTGACCAACCAGGTAACTCAACCTAGGTCTCAGTCCCTTACTTAGAGCAGTACAATCTCTCACTGTGTGACCTCCTACAATCATCCTCACAAAGTTACATTTGCTTTGGGGTGACTGGTACCGGAAGCTCACTATACCCATGCTTCACTACCTTGCACCCTGCCTGCACCCAGCACACTGGTCACAGAGCTCGCTAGTATGTCTGTGCTCTGCACATGACACATGACACACAGACAGAACTGCTCACTTTCCTAGCTGAAAAGTCTACTAGGGGATAACACAGAGAGGTTGGAGTCTGTGCAGAACCCATGATCTAGGTCACCTGACCCCAACTGTACACACCAGTGCCCATGGAGCCACCCCAATGTCTGTCCCTAGTCCCGCCACAAGAACCCAGGGGACAGCTCACGTGAAATGCTGCAACAAAGAAGGTCAACGCTAAGAGATATAAGTTGGTGTCTACAAAAATTCCCTTCACTTCATCTGCATCTTTTTCTGAAAACCCTGCAAGGAAAACACATTATAATTCAAGAAGAGCCATTTCAGTCTTACCCAATGTCACAAATATTCTTCTGAATGTAGAAAACTTACATTTTATCTGGAGCAAAAGTCAACAGAAGTTGTGGCATTTAAAATACTGTGTTCTGAATAAAGCCAATTTTCAGCTAGTTCCTAAGTTTACAATCTAAGAAATAAAAGGAGCTGAACCACTATAAGCTGCTTGACCACAAGGCCAAAATGACCCCATAAATGACTAGTAGGAAGTATAGCAGTATGGGTCTGTGTCAGCTGTTGGACAGCACGGCTTAGAATCACTAAACACCCCATGCCACCTTAGCCCAGGGCCCAGGGCCACCCACCGAACTGCTGCAGGGAGTACACGGCATCCTGCATGTGGATCCAGAAGCGCAGCCGCCCCAGTGAGATCTTGTCGTAGGACACAGTGAGTGGCAGTTCAGTGGTGGAGCGGTTTATCACCTGCCAAGAGATCCAAAGGTGAGGGAGGGCCATAAAACATGGCCAGGATTCAGGGCAACTTTGGACGGGAGCTTTCCCAGATATTATCTCAGAGCTGAGCAGCACAGGTGCTCTATATTTACTTACCTCACAAGTCCTGACAACTGGGAGATAGGCTCACAACTAGCATTGGCTAGAAACTGGTCAGCTCACTAGCTGAGCTAAGGAACAGGTATGAGTGCCTGGCTGAGGAGCCATGGACCTGTGCTAGAAGAGTAGGAGACTATACACAAGAGGGGCATCCAGGCCTAAGTGCTCTCAGGTGAACCATGAAGAAACAGCACTTGAACTCACAACCCATAGCAGGTGAAGTGTGACCATGATGATGGTGCAGGACAGGTACATTAGTGTCACATTTCATGAGTTGGAACACATCATCTAACCTTCTACCCCAGTCTCCTGCCGTAACACTGCTGGTGTCAAAGGCGTGATGGTCGTACACAATGGAGCTGGCGACCTGAAATGTGT
The DNA here is from genome assembly GCA_902168325.1 of Peromyscus nudipes. Taxonomy (NCBI): domain Eukaryota; kingdom Metazoa; phylum Chordata; class Mammalia; order Rodentia; family Cricetidae; genus Peromyscus; species Peromyscus nudipes. Next base: position 14,175 of record CABHPH010142761.1, read on the forward strand.
CAGGGTTAAGTAGTCACCAGGCCTAGGACTTGGCAGCTAAGTGCTGGGGCTCTTCATAGCATGGATAAGCCACTGAACACCCCTTAAATGGCCAGACTTGTCCCAGGGATGCCACTGTAAGGTCCCATCAGACAGTCAGCTGGTTGGACTACCCTAGCAGGCTAGGTTGCCCCCTAAAGATGACATTCCTCTGAGAAAAGGCTCACAAGAGGCAAAGCAAAAGATACACAAACAGTATCACAGCGAAGCTAGTTGCCTACATGTTCACTTAAGGTACTATAGTACCTTAAGGTACTGTAGCTTGTAAGGGTTCCAACAAGAAGGACCAGAAAAGAATATACAATCTGCAGATGCTGGCCTATAGCCTCTATCTACACTAGCTTATATACAAACACTAAATACTCAGCCACAAAAATAGTCACTGAACACAATTTCCCAATTACTTGCAAGAAATCAGCACTATTAGGTCTTCCAGTATGTTTACAGACAGCCCCAGGTTTACAAAGTACAGCCTGTACATTTCACAGAACCCAGAATCCTGAGCTTCAAACAAGAAAAAAACCAAGTCAGAGAAGGAGGTCAGAAGTCAGTCAGACCTCCTTACTAGAGACTGCCCTG
>CABHPH010142762.1:0-19422 GCA_902168325.1 Peromyscus nudipes
GGGGTTGGTGGCAGGAGGGAAAGCAGCCTTCAGTTAAAAAGATCAGCCCTCAGTTTCAAGGTCAGCTTCAGGCAGGCTGGCCTCAGGCGGAGTCAGGGTCAGAGGGAGGAGCGGCCGCAGGGCAGGGACTGGGGGTGCTCTACATCTCATTCAGGTCCAGCAGGGTCTGGTCCAGCATCCTTTGTGTACAGAGGTGCTCCTCTTTGGTGCACTTCAGCTTATCTAGTGGGAACAGAGAGGAAGTACAGAAAGTCAGTTCCAAGTTCTCCCCATTCTGAGACTTGCTCCAGTCGCAAGGAAGCTATAGAAGCCAGCTATTTATTGCATCCCTGGGTTCTGTGGGGACTCTGGCATGCCTACTGAAGCAGAGGCATTTCTCTACTGCCTGGGGGAGGGAACTGGGGCTGATCAGCCATTTCCTCTCCCTCCCACAGGCAACTGAGAGGCATTAAGCTTTCAGTCCTAAAAGGATCAGGTGGAAAGCACCAGGCACCCACTCTTACCTCTACCCACAGGTCAGTATCTACTTGAAATGTCACACTAGAGTGTGACCACAGCAGATAAGGACAAACATCAATACCTCAAGAGCACAGGAAGATCCTCCTGCAGTAGGTACTTCCTCCAGACTGTGTGTGTGTATATGAGTGGGTGGGGGTGGGGGTGGGGGTGGGGGTGTGGTGGAGGCAGGAGTCCTCGGGTTTAAGTCAAGAAGGATACTACCCAGACACATTCTTGGAAGCAAAGCCCCAGTGAGATTTCAACAGAGCTGGCCCCGGACAGTGACTTACAACTAAATACAAAAGAAGCAAGAAGTGTCTCGAAAAACCAAAAAATGACAAAAAAAAAAAAAAAAGAAGCAAGAAGGAAAAGCATCAGGAAGAAAGCCAGTGGTAGGACCCCAAGCACTTAGTTTGCCTAGCCAGCAACCGTGGAGCTTCAGGGACAGGAGGAAACTTCTACACCAGTGATGGCAAACCAGACCCGTTTTCATACCTCACCCTTCTTTCCCACCCCTGGTTCCCCAGTCAAAGGAGCCCATCTCCGGGCCTGAAGACGAAGCAGCTACGACATCTTATCAAGTCAGTCTTTTTATTGTTAGAAAATATCCATGCAAAAGTGCAAACCCTACAGTCGGTGCCCAGGTGAGAAGGCTGCAGCTAACGTTCCCCGAGTTCCCCCATTCAATCTCCCAGACCCTTTCTTCATTACCCACAATCTCTCCTACAACAGAAATAGCCACTGCAACTTCATGGGGGCTGTCAGGAAACCAACAGTCCTCTAACTGCCCTCATTGAAAAGCAACTTGCTTAGGGCAAAACAGTAACTTCTGAAAAGACAATCAGCTTTTTGCTGGGGTCCAGGTCAGTGGTGTGGGTTAGTGGGCTCAGGGAGCCCTGCCCATCAGTCACACAGATCATGCAGCGTTAGCTTCAGCTCATTAGAAAGCAGGCGGTTTCGCTCAAGTTGGCTGTAGAGACGCTCTGCAGCAGCAACAGAGAAGAGGGGAAGAGGAAAGGAGAAACAGGAGGAGAGAGAGAAAAGGGGAGGTTAGTAGAAGGCAGAGGCACACGTGTCTTTCAACTAGCTGGTCTATGTAACATGCACCGTGCTGCAGGAGTGTACCAGGACTCAGGGCAGGAAGTCAGCCTGTTGGTGGAAAGACCAACAGAGGGATACAGTGAGAGTATCAGCTGCAGGACTGTTCTGAATGTGAAAAAACACTTCCTTCACAGTAGTTGTACCCTGGGCTAAGACAGTCACAAGGCAGATACAGTGGGCTTAAAAAGAGCCATTCAGCCATGAGGAAAAACCAAAGAGAGCTGCTCAACTTCCCCCCATAAAAGGACTCACTAGGACGCCATGCATAACTGTTTCACCCACTCCATCGCTCACTTGCAAATGTCTCTTTCTGTGGTGTTATCTAACAGACACATCCTAAAGTCCTCCCCAACTCACATTCAGGTTCCCCTTTTATAGAAGAAAATCCACCTATTAGGGTCAGCAGTATATCCAGCAGTCAAAAGCATGTAAGCCAATTATAACTATTATCGGGGGTAGAAAGATGGCTCAGAGGTTTAGAGCACTGGCTGCTCTTCCAAAGGACCTGAGTTCAATTCCCAGCACCCACATGGCAGCTCACAACCACCTGGGAACTCCAGTTCCAGGTAATCCAATGCCTTCTTCTGGCCTCTGCAGGCACCAGGCATGCGTGTGGTGCACACACATACAGACAGGCAAAATACCCACACAAAATAATCAAACAATTAATTTAAAGAATAATTATGTTACTTCCTTGCCAAGAGTGGTCACAGATTCTAATTCAGGCCAGTGAGAAGAAGGGGAAGTGTAGGCTCGGAAGAAAAATCTTAGCTTTCTCTCTGGCTTTGAACAGAAATGGGATGTCCAGTGCTAAACATTTCAATCTTTTTTTTTTTTTTTTTTGGTTTTTAGAGACAAGGTTTCTGTAGACCAGGCTGGCCTCGAACTCACAAAGATCCGCTTGCCTCTGGGATTAAAGGCGTGCGCCACCACCGCCCAGCAACATTTCAATCTTAAGAGAATCAAAGAAACTCTAGTTTTCATAGGCTACACTACTCATCAGTGGCAAGACTCCTTAGGCATAAAAAGAATCTCATGCTGATTTTTTAATCTTATGACCTAAAACATTACTTAGGTGAGCACTTAACCAATGCTCAGGCCCACTGCCTTTAGCTGGGCTTTCTAGCCAAGGACATAGGAGTTGCTCTCTTGCTCTGGCTTGCTGGCTTATTTCAAACTTGACCTTGCAGCTGTGGCCTCCCAAATGGCCGGGTATAGGTGTGTGCAACCCCACCTAGCTGTAGATCTACCTTAAACAGAGGTAACAGAAGTTTGGGGACAGGAAAGCTAAATTATTTTTGATCCACCTCTACTATCAGCCTCTGAAGTTCAGGTTACTTTTTTATTTTTCTGAGACAGTCTCACTATGTAGCTCTGGCTGTCCTGGAACTCACCATGTAGACCAGGCTGGCCTCAAGTTCACAAAGATCTGCCTGCCTCTGCCTCCCAAGTGCTGGGACTAAAGGTGTGCACTACCATGCCTGGCTCAGAAGTTCAAGTTTTAAGTTCAAGTTCAACTTCCTGTTTCAATATGAGAGAAGGTCTTACTGTGGATGCAGGCCTTGCTCTCTCGCTGGGATTGATTAGAGGGACAAACTGCCCAGCTAAGGCAGTGATTCTTAGAAAGCTGCACTGGCCCTCCTCTCTCCCAGGAAACGCGGGAATCTGTACAGGTGTGTTTCAGGGGGGTCTGTTTTTCTAAGACTACACATCTCGGGCTGGCTTCAAACTGGTGCGGTCCTCCTCCCTCTGCCTTCCAAGCGCTTTAATTACAGACATGTGCCTCTATGCCTAGCTACAGAGAGGTTCTGACTGTCACAGTGATCAGAAGGTTCTATCGTTAAGTATTGGCCCGAGGGCAGCAATATGCTAACGTGCAGAAAGAACAGAAGTGGTCAGTAAGTTCCAAGAGGCTTGGTGCTGGGCCTGTCTTATTCAGGAGACATGCCCGAAAAATAGCAGGCCCTCCAATTTGTCAGCTCGCACCTTTCAAGCTCTTTTACTAGGGATATTTCCCATCCATAGCCAACCTAATTTGATTCCCACACCTGTCTTGGGAAAGAAAGGTGGAGTCCCTACAAGTTGTCCTCTGACCTCCACATCTCCATAAGCATTTGGTCATGTCAGGCATGCGGCGCCCACACTCACACAATAGATATAATTCAAAAACAATCCCAAGGAGCTGTAGTGTTATTCATATGAAAGAAGCCCCCCACTGCTGGGTGACAGGGCTCCAAGCACATTTGTTCCTCACCTCAACAAATGGCAGCAAGGGAAGAATAAACTCACTCATCACCGCCTAAGGGGCCAAGTTCTTGCTTGGCCCTGTACAGTGAGTACACACAAGAACCAGGCTGGCTGCCATGAAGACACGGGAATTCAATAGAGAGCAACAGACTCAGCACTACACAGTGTTTCACACTGCATGAAGACACACTCACTTTTCTCGTAGAAAGAGACCTACCAATGGGGCAAAGTAGAAACCACCAGAAAGACGAAAAAGAGAAGTTCTTTTTCTCAATCTCCCACTGCTCTTAGCTCATTCTGTTTTCTAAATGATGCTAGGGGTTGATTCTAGGACCCTGCACATACACTAGGCAAACAATATACCATTCAGCTATATATAGCCCAAGCCTGCTTTTAACTTATTTTGAGGCAGGGTCTCACTAAATTCTCAGTCTGGTCTTCCAACTCCTGCCCAACACTAAATGTCTATAACTGTCCCGAGCAACAGTCTTGTGGGATTACTTAAATTTAAATGAATTTTGTTAAAAATAAATAAAAACCACCAGATGGCACTGGCGTACATCAGCACCTGGGAGGCAGAGCCAGGCAGATCTCTGTGAGTTTGAGGCCCTCCTGGTCTACAGAGTGAGTTTCAGAATAGACACCAAAGCTACAGAGAAACTTTGTCTCGAAAAAATAACAAACAAAACTGGAATTCTAGCCTCACTACAAGACATGTTTAACAGCCACAGAAGCAAGTGACTATTATACTGGAGATCAGTGCCTAAATTCTACTGGGTACAACCATTTCAAAGTGTATTTATTACTTTTCTTCTTTACTGATGCGCTCTGTCTTAAATGTTATCTCCCTCCCCTTGACCGCAATGCTCAAAGCATACCCTCAAATTACTAAAGCAGTGAATGCCCATCGTAGTTACTGTTCTTCTCAGTCTATCTGCTGAAGCTGAGAACCATCAGCCCTAAGCCATCACTCTCCTTCCGTCTACCCCTCCAAAGAAGTCCATTTAGCTTCCTGCCCAACTAAGTTTCTCTCCCTCCCTCCCTCCCTCCCTCCCTCCCTCCCTCTGTGTGTGTGTGTGGGGGGGAGGTTTTGAGACAGGGTTTCTCTGTGTAGCCCTGGCTGTCCTGGAACTTGCTCTATAGACGGGCCAAGCCTTTTCCTTTATTTAACCCTTTTCACATATGGAGTTGTTGATTTTGTTGTTTTCTGTTTTTGTTTTAGTGAGACAGGGTCTCTCCATGTAGCCCTGGCTGACCTTGAACTCACGGAGATTGGCCTGCCTCTGCACCAGTGCTGGGACTAAAGGTGTGCGTGCGCCACCATGATTGGTACCTGTAGACGTTCTTATGGTTCTAAGGTGTTTGTGTTCAACTGCTTGCAATCCCTCTGGATCCCAGAATCTCTTCTATCAACTCGTCCCCTTCCAGCCTCAGGATCTTGTTCTTACCTGCACACCTGTTTCTCAGACACACGCTTCTCTTGCTCTCCAAATCCTGCTCTACAGCTTTAACACTATCACTTTTTCCGTGTCAAACCCAGTAACTGAACTTTACTTCCACACACTTAGCTGTCAGGCCCTTGTGTCCATCTTACCGGGCACAGCTATACGTGCCTGCAACCCAGCGCTCTGGAGGCTGAGGTGAGAGGACTGTAGACTCTCGGGTTAGCCTGGGCTACAAAGTGAGACTCTAGCTCAGAAAACTAAAACAGTTGAATGAAAGGTCCTTTCAGTGCGGCCTCCCCACTACACTAGCCTAGCACAAGCCCCCATCACTCTCCGGAAATCTGCAACCTAACCTAGTATTCCCCAAAGCATGGCGTAGTCATGGCTGGTGGTGTGTGCACTCAGAGTACACCTTTGTGAGCTTTAAAGCATTTTGAAAGTGAGAGTGAATTTGGAGAACAAAGGTAACAACAGAACAACATGACAGCTAGCATAGAAAATGGTATGCGTATGCCTGCAACCTGGGGTCAGCACATTCTGCTAATGTGTTCTCATTCCAATGTACACACACACATATAATATATACACACACACAAATATACTATTTTTTAATTGGAAAAGTTATTGTTTTTGTTTTTAAAGACAGAATCTCATACTGGCTGACCCAGAACTCAATATGTAGACTGGCCTGGCCTTAAGAGATCCATCTGCTGGGATTAAAGGTATATACCACCACGCCCCACCTTGTTTATTTTTGATTGGGGTCTTGTTATATATAATTTGGTGTGGCCTTGAATTATTTTTTTAATTAAATTTATTTTATTTTATGTGCACTGGTGTTTTCCTGTATCCATGTTTGTGTGAGGGTGTCAGATCTTGGAGTTGCAAACAGTTGTGAGCTGCCATGCAGGTCCTCTGGAAGAGCAGTCAGAGGACTCAGCCATCTCTCCAGTCCCTCCAGCAGATTTGGTCTTTTTGTTTTTGTTTTTCAGAGATAGGGTTTCTAGGGTTTCTCTCTGTAGCCTTGGTTGTCCTGGAACTCATTCTGTAGACCAGGTTGGCCTTGAACTCACAGTGACCTGCCTTCCAGGTGCTGGGATTACAGGCTTGCCCACCATGCCCAGATGCAACAATCTTTTCTTAGCTATCAGATGAGCTCGTCTTAGGAGGGAGGTGTTCACATCATAGCACATACTTACATACTACAGTGGCATTTCCATCACTTATCAAACACCAACGAAGTTTCCCAGTAGGACTTTTAGAACTGTTCTGTCTCCCAAATTTACCTTTGCAGCTATTGTCTTTCCCTAGCTGTGGGTTGTTTTTTTTTTTTTTTTAATAACATTGTTTTTGCTCATCAGAAGCCAATCCTGACTGAGGCTGGTGATGTATTTCAGTGGTAAAGGCTCTGTGTTCAGAATTCTCTATCACTAAAACAAAATGAACAAATCTCACCTAAACCTGGTATAGTGGTGGTACATGTCTTGGGAGGGCGGAGGCAGGACGGCCATGATCTCAAGAACAGCTTGGGTACACACTGAGTTCTAGGACAGCCCGGGCTAGTGCAAAACTGTCTCAAACCAACAGAGCTCAAAAATTCCAATTCGAGAGCCATCATGGAATCAGTGCCCTCCCACTTAGCTCCCAAACTTTACTATCTGCAGCTCACCCAGTAGCTTTTGACTTTGGGCTTGTCCTTTCTTCTCACAAGATGCAGAGCAACCTGAGCATGCAGGCGGTTCCTCGCCTCTATCTATCTATCTATCTATCTATCTATCTATCTATCTATCTATCTATCTATCTATCTATCGGAACAGGGCATCTATCTAGACATCAGCACCTGCTAAATAAGCCCACCTCTAGCTCAGTCTCAAAGGCTATGTGGCAGGAAGAGAGAGTCCAGGTAAAGGAGTCTGACCTAGATTAGGGAACACTTCTCTACCTAGCTATAGCCTTTCTCTCTCTTCTGTCCCTTCTTTCTTTCTCTGTGGTTCTGGGGTTTAAACTCAGAGCCCTGCGCACATTAGGTGAGTGTTCTCCAGCTGTGCCACATCCACAGCCCTGGACACTGAGAAAAAGCAAGTTTCAAATACACACTCTGAGAAGAAACTGAAATACTATGCAGCATTTAGCTATAATATCGAAATATCTGCTGTATAAAGTGGAACACTTCTGAAATGCTGATATTCAATTCTACAATATATGCCCAGAAGAATTCCACTAGTAGAAATTTAATAGCAAGTCATTACCCTCATGTGCACATGACTGGCTGTTTTCATTTTTTCCAATCACCCACCGTGTGTCTCAATGACATCCCATTAGAAAACAAAGTTGAACAAATGGTAGCAGCCTCAAATAAGTGAAAAAGGTTTAAAGACGAAAGCACATCTACTGAGAATTCAAGCCATTATGTTACATGTTGTTCTGTGACTTAGGATGATAGAATTATTTAACTGTAAGGATGGATCACACAGGCCCAGTGTGCTCTGAGGATGTAACGTCTGACTCTCTGGCGAAAGGGTAGCATATTAGGAAATGATTCAATGGTCTGTTGACCTTACTATATGGGAAAGGGCCAAAGGGAATGAATGAAAATGCTCCAGGTAGACTATTGAAGAACTTGGAAGTAACACTAGACTTCCTACCGTGAGGAGCCTTTACCCGTTCACCACTCTGACAAGACTCCAATCAGCAAGTTCAAATGTCAAGAAAACACACACACACACAAAAGTAGCTTTGATTATACATGAATCAGAAGGGGCAGCGTAACACGGCTGTCCCCACATCACACCAGCAAGGCTCCATCTTAACAGCTTTGTCAATAACAAAGGCAGGCAGGAGGACATGAGGCTTCTGGCAGCTTAACATTTTAATCTGGGATGGGGGGGAAAGCAAATATGTAAATTGCTTTGTGTCCCCCAAGCTCCAGCCCTAAGGCTTTGGGAACCAGCCAGGCTGACCCAAATGGAATCCAGAGCGAGTGGGGTGTTGGGTTCCCCAAGGAAAGGGGGTAGATCCAGAACAGAGCAGAAACGGTGACAGTTTATCTGTATGGAAAAGGACACTCCAGGTGAGAAGGGCTGGCTCAACTGAGGCGGCAGCTTGGGAGAAGGGAGAGGGGAAAGGGCGGGAGAGCCAGACACTTCAGGTACAATACTCAGCCACTTCCGGGTTAGTGGGCAGAAGACGCAGATTAGCATTAGGAATCAAGTAAGTCCCCCAAAACTTTTGGTGCTGTTCACTGGTTGGCTTGCTTAGGGACTCCGCTCAATTCTTAAACTGGCTGCTTCTTTCTCATCATGGAAATGTCCTATTAGCTTTCATTTCAAGGCACAAGTAAGGATTTGTGTTCACGTGTTCTTGTTTTTTTGAGACAGGGTCTCTCTATGTAACCTTGGCTGTCTTGGAACTCACTATGTAGACCAGGTTGTCCTGGAACTCAAGAGATCACCTAGACCAGGATTAAAGGTGCACACCACCACGTCTGTTTTATGTTTTGCTTTTGAGACCCTGTCTTGCCATGCAGCTTTAGCTGGCCTTGAACCTGCATCAATCCTTCTGCCTTAGCATCAAGACTGCAAGGCTCACAGCTGTGGGCCACCAGGCCTAGCACTGAGAAACAAGAATGAAAACCCAGTGCAAAGGAGAGCTGGGCACACGGCTGGGGTCTTAGTGGCTGACGGTAAGTCAGAAGGATCTGGAATGTGAGGTCAACATGGCGTACAGAATTAGACCCTGATAGAACTAGATGGAGAGTAAGAGAGAACACAAATTATATCCAAGATTCAACGTCTCCCCAGGTTCTGCCAAACAAATAACCAGCACCAACGTTGGGTGAAGGCTGTGAGTCAAGGACAAAACCCAAGCGCACTCCACGCGGCCTGCACCCTCACCCACAAGCCAGGAACCCAACCCCACACTGCTGCCTGATAGTTACATAGAGGTCATGTCATTGAGGGCGTGGTCCAGCTCGTCGCTAATGGCCTTGTACTTCAGTTTCTGGGCATAGAGCTCGTCTGGACAGGCACAGGAACCACGGGGATGATGGAGGGGATAAAGTGAAAGGTATCAGAAGCAGATGAAGAGAGGGAATCATTAGAAAATAGGAAAAATGTGGTTGTGGGTCTAAAACCAGGAAGGAAAAAGACAAAAACAAACTATTCTGGCAGTGGTGACTGGCCGTTTTCAATCAGCTTTCCCCCATGCCAACAGACCTTCCTGATGTCTCTAAGCCAACGCAGCAAGAACTGAGAACCTGAGCACCTGCCAGCTACCTTAGGCACCCCAGGACACTACTCCCACCCAATTCCGAACCAGTGGTAACACTTAAGGAAGGGAGACAGAAAGGGAGAAAGCTCATATGCACTGGGGACACTTCTCTGCTTACTCAATGTGATCATTACTCATGGGACCTTTGCTCTACAGGCTGCCTCCCCAAGGCCTTTCAAAGAACAGCCAGTTACCAAGAACATATCCAGGGAGCTCTCAAAGACTTGTTTCCTTGTTAAGGTGGATGGACACAGCTGCCGAACCTCAAGAAGAAGCAGCCCTGACACAGTGCAGCTCTGAGACTGGTTATTATCTCCTGGAGAAGTGTCATACAACTTGAGTAATAAAAAGAACTACCTAGAGTGGCCACAGGGTCACACACAAGACTTCATTATCTCCTAAAAAAAATCATGGCTTCCATTTCAACTCAGACTCAAGATTTAAGATTACTAAATTGGAGATAAATGCAGTCCTTACATCTTTTCAAAGGAAAGACAGAAGATTTCAGAAATAAGTAGTCTTATTAGAGGAAAAGATTAATAATCCAACTCTAGGGTATGACATACCTAGAGCCAAGGCCTAGCTACTACAGCATAGGACAGGACACATCATATATTCCAAGTCACTACCAAATCCCTCGGATGAACAGAGAAAAGGCTCAAGGTTAACAGGCCGGCCTTCCTCCCTCAATGCCTCCCATGCTCCATACCTTCCAAGTCATCAATGGTCTTCTCCAGTTTGGCTACCGATCTTTCAGCAAACTCGGCTCGGGTCTCTGCCTGAGGAAACAGAAATCCAATCAGAATGAAAGATGGTTATTTCTTCCCCTCATACTTGTAGGCCATTGAGAACCAAGGCCAGCAAGGCTAATTATTATTAAAATGTTAATGCCTTCTATCTTCCCTCAGCTCACCTCCTTAAGTTTATCAGTAAGAATCTTTATTTCCTCTTCATACTTGTCTTCTTTTTGAGAGTACTGTGAAGAGAAGTCGGATACAAATGTCAGAGTAGAAAGGTCTCACAGAAAACAGCCACGTTAGTCTTACATGGTTCATAGACATTCTCCTAGACTGGATATACTAAATGGTCTAGGACTAAAATCAAGGACCAGTTTTTGACAATGGGTCTTAAGACCCAACCATTTCCACACATAAAACATGCAGAGTAAACTCTGCCAGGACCTTTTTTGTTTTTGTTAACAGACCTAAACTTTGATCTTATTCCTATCTATCATCCCAAAGCGTTTTGCCTTTCTCCAAGTTAACCAGCAGGAATCCACAGTTAAAACTTTCCCTCTTGGTGGTAAATAGCGATCATCTGTCTTGACTGCTACTAGGTAGGTCTCAAGAGCTGGTGCTCTGCTGACCCCATCTGATTGCTTGCAAGTCCACATAGTACTATGTAGCTAACTGCCCTTCTAGCACAGCACTATCAGCTGGAGGAGCACATGACCCCAGGCAGTGGAGAGCACCGAGTTATCTGAACCTAAGCCCTGGAGGTAGACAGGAATTAGCACTAACCCTGCCATCTGGATGGACAGAGGCGGGGAGAAGAGGGCACTTCACTGGGTTATGAGGAGTGGGTGCGTCTAGTCTTTCATTAAGGGCAGGGCTGGGCCCAGGCCCAAAGCCTGCCATCTCCACAAACCAGCCCCTACCTTCTCCGCCTGAGCCTCAAGAGACTTGAGGTTGTTGGTGACATTCTTCAGCTCCTCCTCCAGCTCAGAACACTTACTGTGAATATGTTAAATACCGCAGAAAGGAAAGGGGAAGAGGAAGAAATATAAAAAAAAAGAGAGAGAGAGAGACACACAGATGTGAATTGAACCTATGTGTAGAGAGAGTTGGACTGCACATCGGGGAAGAAAAGTTTCTGGGTAACCTGAGCAAGCATCAACCCTCCTCCCTCTACCGTGGAACATGGACGCCAGGAGCTGGACCTCCTGTGCTCAGGATGTTTGGCTCTAATAAAGAAAGAACACTTGAGAGAAATCACTCACTACCAGGAAAAAGTTACAACTGCTACTTGGGTGTGGCAGTGGGGACGGATGCCCAACCCAAACGACCCCCCCAGATCACGCAAGGGAGGCAGAGACCCTTCGGGGGATGCAGTGAAGCAACTAGGAAAGAAGAGATGAGAGATGCCAAGTGGAAAGGAATGGAGCATTCCATGGAGAGATGAGAGAGCACTCAACACATCAACTGGTGGAGGGAGGCAGCTGCAAAACAAAACCGAACTCAAAACCAGAGCACACACACGGAACCTCTCCGTGGGCCTAATGGTTAGTACCTTTTCTTCAGCAGCACTCAGACACTTCAGATTCTGGTCCATCAGTCTGATCTGCTCATCCATCTCTCGGCAACGGCTGTTAGTGACAGTCACGGGAATGGCACAAGCCAGGTTGTGGGGAAAAGGTTAAAAAAGGAACAGCAAGAAAACAAGCCGCAAAAATGGGGTGGGGGTGGGGAGGTAAAAATAAACAAACAAATGGGAAGAAAACATCACCATGGTCATGATATGTCATGTCTGGAGCGGGGGGATGCAAGGCAAGCACAAACATAGACTCATCCATGCTGACTTTGTTACACAAGGCCAAGCCAGTACCAATGGGCAGCAGGTGATTTCTCTAAAGCCTTTGCTCTCAAGTTCCCAGGCAGATTGGCAACGTGGTAATAAAGAGACCAGGTCTGAAGTCAGTACGGCCAAAGGAGGAAGAGATTCCAGGCGGAAGGACCCAACAGGATCTTCCGACTAGCTGTATGCCATATTAGTCTCGTCCTTCCTTAATTTGAGATCTTCCCAAGATTAAGCAAGCCTTGTTACCCGTTACTAGTCAAGATAAGAGAAAGCCCAAGCCATTCTTAGAGGCTAAAAGCACTAGCTGACTACCACCTCCCAGGCCTGTTTAACAAGGTCGAAGGAATGCTAGTTTACTCGAATTAGTGCCCAAGCAGGCAGGACGGTCTGGCAAGATCCGGAGACAAAATACTCACGACTCTGCCAGCTCCGCTCGTTCCTCGGTGCGTTCCAAGTCTCCTTCAATAATCACCAACTTACGAGCCACCTATTAGACAAGACCCTGGTACAGCTCAAGCAAGCAAGGGCAATCCGCTTTCAGGACTGTCTTTGCAGAGCCTGCAGGTCACTGCAGAGGTGACCCACCTCTTCATACTTCCTATCTGCCTCTTCTGCAATGTGCTTCGCTTCCTTTAGCTGGATTTCCTGGAGTTCCATCTTTTCTTCATCTTTTAGAGCTCGGTTTTCAATCACCTTCATACCTCTGCCAGAAACAAGATGCGCACAGCAATCACTCTGAGGTGTGCAGCCAGCCCCACTTCAAGGACTCAGAATCAGGCCCTTTAGAGCCCATCCTGTCTGTCACCCAAACGGAAATTCAATAGCACTTGAGCGCCTGTGCCATTTAATTTAAAACTTTTTCTTTTTTGGTTTCTCTGTGTAGCCCTGGCTAGACAGGCCTCATGTATGCTAGACAGGTCTCCTCGAATTCAGAGACCCGCCTGCCTCTGCCTCCTGAGTGCTGAGAGATTAAAGGCGTGTGCCACCACCACCTGGCTAAAACTTTTTCTTATAGAATGAACACTTTGGGGACCATTTAAAAAGTAGATCTGGGGCTGGAGAGATGGCTCAGCGGTTAAGAGCACCGACTGCTCTTCCAGAGGTCCTGAGTTCAATTCCCAGCAACCACATGGTGGCTCACAACCATCTGTAGTGAGATCTGGTGCCCTCTTCTGGCCTGCAGTCATACATGCTGTATACATAATAAATAAATAAATCTTAAAAAAAAAAAAAAAAAAAAAGTAGATCTGGGGGCTGGGAATGTAACTTGGTGGTAGAGGATGTGCAGAGCATATAATGTGGATGCTGGGTTCCATCCACAAAAACAAGTCTAGAACAGGATGGGGCAGCAGCACAGGTCTGTAATCCCAGCACTTGGGAAGAGGAGTGGAGAGGACTGAGGGTTCAAAGCCAGCGTGGGCTACCTGAGACCATGCCTCAAACAAAAACCCAAACAAAACCAAAAACAGGTCTAGAGGGAAATCGAGGTCAGAGCCACTATCAACTACTTTGCTTGCAGTGCTGCGGCTGGGACCCAGGACCCCTGAGGCTCCAGCACCCATCTACGCCACGGGCAGATGCTTGTGGAATCCATGCTCCCTCCCATTCCCCCATATACCTCTCACTCTCATCAGCAGCTTTTTCTGCTTCCTCTAGCTTCTGCAGGGCAGTAGCAAGGCGCTCCTGGGCACGGTCCAGCTCCTCTTCAACCAGCTGGATCCTACGGTTCAAGGAGGCCACCTCAGCTTCGGCCTTAAGTCAACGGGAAATGGAAAGAGGGTTGGTGAAAAGAACCGACACGACAGAAGGCTAGAATCCACCACTGTGAAGACGCCAGAGTCAAGGAAGATAAGAGCGGTTTGGGCTTACATGCTTAGATCAAACATATAGGAGTATAAATCAATTTCTTCCTTTCCCAATTAAGAACTCCCATTTGTTCTACATAAAATGTTTTGTGTGTGGTCCAATCTCATGTGTCCAAAGCTGGCCTTGAACGTGCCATATAGTATCTCCCAAGTGTTGGGATTATAGGTATGGACCGCAATGTCCAGTTTATGTTTTGCTAGGGATGGAAGCCAGGCCTCATGTATGCTAGACAGGTACTCTAACTGAGACATACCCTCAACCCTGAAGAGTGTTTTAAAATTCAGTTCCTTGTCCAGACAGTTATTATCCTCTCTCTTCTGGACTCAATTCAAATTCCAGAACCTCTAAGAGCCAACACAGCCAGTATGATGACACACACCTTCAAGCCCAGCATGCGGGAGGCAGAGGCAGGTGGGTCTCTTTGAGTCTGAGGCCAGCCTGGTCTACTCGGTAAGATCCTGTCTCAAGAAAGCAGCCAGAAGGCACTTCTGCCTCATGCTCAATAAACGGATACCTGCTTCTAGATTTCAACTCCTGATCCTCCCGTCCTTACTTCCTAAATGCAGGGATTACAGGCACACACAGATGCCAAACAGCAGTATTTCTTATATTTCTAGTTAGTGCTTATATTATTTTACAACATTTATATATATATATATATATACACACACACACACACATATATTAATTTAGTTTGTAAACTCTCTGATCGCCTTACCCTAACACATCGAGGATGACCAACTAATGCTTTCTGGAACAGCTTTTCTGATAGGAAAGCACAGACTACAAGATTGGGGTATCTGAGGCCAGAAAGATGGTTCAACAGATGAAGGCACCAGATGCCAAGCCTGAGGACCTGAGTTCAATCGCCAGGACCCAGCTGGTAGAGAGAACCAGTTTCCATAAATTGTCCTCTGATCTACACACACACACACACACACACACACACACTCTCTCTCTCTCTCTCTCTCTCATATGCACATGCAATATTCGCTCACTTAAAAAAAAAAAAAAGGACTGGGGTACCTTTCCCCCACCTTACCCCTTCAATATGCTCCCTTATTACCTTGAGAAAGAATAGTATAATCTGATAACATAGAAACAAACAAACAAACAAGCTAGCCTCCACCTACTGCCACTCCTCTGGATGCCTGAAATGCCTTTCTATTACTCTAACAACCTCCTAAACTTCACCAGACTTCAGTACAATTCATAACAGTAATTTCCCTGCGTTTCACACACAGTAAGTCAGTCATGAACTGGCTACAAATGAGAAACAAACGAAGGAAAAGATGAAGCTTGTACATAGTCCATAGAAAGTGTTCTCATAGGTGAGACAGTACATGGCCCTAATCCTAACACTTTGGAGACTGACACATAAAGACCGTGAGTTCAAGGCTAACCTGGGCTACACAGGGAGACCCTGTTTCAATAAGCAAACAAACCAAACCACTCAAACGTAAGATCTTTGCTGCACATGATAAAGTTCAGATACTTATATCCTGGTGAACTCTAGCTCTCCTCTCCAGCCCAGATTGTGCCTGAATTCTATTACCCTGGTTTCCTCTTAACAGGCAAGGGTGGTGGCAGCTGAGGAATCTGGGCCATTAGCCCTATGGGGAGGGATATAACCAGACAAGACTCCTGCTAACAATCAAGATCGGAACAAAAATTTCCACATACAAACACAGGAGATTCAAGAGACTGGGAAAGGAGGCAGGAGGCCGGACTACAGGAACAGAAGACTGAGAAGTAAGGCTACATAAATTGAAATTCTAAGAAGCCATTTGTATTCCTAACTGTACCATTCAGAACACTACAAAGACAAGCATTCTCTAGTTCCTTCTCTTCTAGGAAAACAGATGTCCTGCAGGACAGCAGTTTTCTCCTCACAAACCCAACAAGGCCAACCAGTCAAGGGCAAGCCAGGCTATTGGGACGGGGTTCTGAAATACTCAGTAGTAGACAGTACTTAACCCTTTCGGATGCTCAAAACGAAAACATGAAACAATGCAGCTGAAGGGCTGGAGAGATGGTTCAGCAGTTAAGAGCACCCGTTTCTGTTGCAGAGAACCCGGGTTTGATTCCCAGCACCCACATGGTGGTTCACAACCATTCATAATTACAGTGCCTGTGGTTCCAACTCTCTTCTGACTTCCATGGGTACCAGGCACACTCATGGTACACATACACACACATAGGTGAAACATTCACATACATAAAATACATCTAAAAAAAAAAATTAAAGAAAAAATGCAGCTGGATCCGTAGGAAGCACATGAAATGTAAGTCACCACCCATCTCCTAGTTACTCAAACTGGAAAAAGATAACAGGCTATGGGGGCAGGGTATAGTTTCCATGGCAACTAGCTGGCTCTGGCACTTTCTCCTACAAAACAGCATTTACAATTGAATTCTTCACAAGGGTGAAAACGGAGGAAGAGAAAATACATCTTGGTGCTCCTGTAAGAGCAAGCCTGTGTTAAAACCAGAAAGACTAAGGAGTCCCTGCAAGCTTCAGACAGACCAGTGGGTGGTGGGTCCAGGACAGGGTGTTCTTCCCCTACCTACAGCAGATCAGTTCTCTTTACAAGGAAACAAAAGTCTGAAAATTCAAGATCTGATACTCCACTTAAGGAATAAGGAAGACAACTTGAACTTTCCTTTAAGGAGAGCTTACACATATCACTCAGGTCAACATCATCAAGTCTCTGGGCAGACTGGCTTGATCCTGAGAAACACTACACTTAATGTTTTTTCAATTAATCCTAGGTTTTACCTGAATGCCCAGCAGAGACTGCCTACCTCCCGGCACCTTGGAGGATACAGTGTGAGAGGTCTTCCATTCAACAGTAATAGGATTCTCCATTGTTCAGGAGGCAAAACCCTGGTGGTGGAAAGTGCAGCCATTTGGTCATATTAAAAGACGGCTGATGCCGGGCAGTGGTGGCGCACGCCTTTAATCCCAGCACTCGGGAGGCAGAAACAGGCGGTTCTCTGTGAGTTCGAGGCCAGCCTGATGTACATAGTGAGTTCCAAGACAGCCAGGACTACACAGAGAAACCAAACCAAACTAAAACAAACAAATACATAAATAAAATGGCGACAGCTTTGGCTATGACATAAGCTTAGTTTAAATGCTACACTGGGCTGTACATATGGCTCAGTGGGTAAAGGTGACTGCTTCCCATCTCTACAAGCCTGACAATCTGGTTGATCCCCTGAACCCATGTGCTGATGGTGAGAGAATAGACTCCACACAGTTGTACTCTGAGCTCCACACACATTACAGAATGCATGCTGACACACATAGATTATATGCATACTCAATAATAATAAGGTAATTTTTAAAAAATGTAGGAAGACGCCCAAAGCATATTACATCCCTTAAAGTAAGAAGCGGATGGGGAGCTGGTAGTCAGAGGCAGAGCAGGGCCAAGGACAGAGGGGAGAAGTCTAAATCTGGCACTCTGCCACACTGGGGTTTCTCTTTTTAGATGAAAGTCACAGGTGTAATTCAAAGTAGAGACAGAACTAGAAGAGTCAGGCCTAGCTGAAGAAAGGACTGCTGGACACTCTGTGTCCAGAGACGCCTCTACCAGGGAGCTCTAGACCCTGTTCTCCAGAAATTTCAATTTTACCAAGGGAGAGGAAAGCTGGGAATTAGTTATCCGCCCGCCCCAGAGTCAACAAAGGTGGAGTCTAAGCAGAGGCACTTAGAGCAAAGGGCTGTTTGCCTCTCCTGTAGGCGTGTGCTCTGAAATGGGGGGGGGGGGACGGCGGCAGCAGAGAAAAGCAAGCAACAGCCAAACCAATCCAAACCTCTCAGCCAGAGAGGTCACAATGCTTGTTATGTGTCCACCAAACACATGGACACACTGAACATACTGCCAAACGCCCTAACCCCCTTCAGAGACCAAGAATCTGGGCTGAAGGCCAGAACCACTGTTCAAAGCCCACTCTCCTTCCCTTAACAGTACTTCCAATGTAACAAAATGAAAACTCCCAGGACATTGGGAGGAAAATATTTTTGAAAGAGTAAATGAACCATACACTTAAAAATGGTTACAGTGGGGCTAGAGAGCTGGCTCAGCAGGTGGAGCACCGGATGCTCTCGCAGACTGGTCCCCAGTCCCTACACGGTGGGCTGGGGAAGCGGGTTCACAATTGCCCGTAATTCCAACTCCAGGGGTCAGTCACGCATACACGCACATAAATAAAAACAGTAATAAAAAAGAAAGGTTAAAATGGAGATCACGGCATGGCAGTGAACACCAGAGAATATCCCAGAGGCTGAAGCGGAAGGACCACTGGGGTCCAGCAATTCAAGGCCAGCCTGGACAGGCAAAATTTTATGTTCTATATGCATTTTTATCACTTACTTTAAATGCACTTAAGTTTTAGGCTGTCACCTGTTTCAGATAGGACAGAGTCAAGGGTGTCGCTCAGGGGTAGAAAGTCTGTCTAGCATAAGGTCCTAAGATCTGACCCCCTGCACCACTTAAAGACCGATAGCCTCCTAGTGTAACAGCATAGGACAGCATCTGGCGGTGCTGGCAGGAGCCCGCAGACCCCACATCCACAGCAGCCCTGAGAACAGGCGACCCAAGCACCCCTCTTCACACTATGACTCCTTCGTAGGGGCTCAAAGTTCAAAGGCACAGAAAGTCAAAAGCTCACAAAGAAGATACTGGTCTCATCAATATTTAACCACCCCCCTACTTCCTCATTCGGAGGACTTCCTCAGGAGACTTCCGTGAAAGAGGCACATTTGGTAAGCTCTGCAACACGCGAAAACACACTCTGCTGCTTATCACCCCACAGTCATCACGCACAAGGAAGGGAAGCCAAATTTTCCTACAAGGAAAATGACCAAATTCTGAGACAGACAGACACACCCTACCTACCCTAAAACCACTCCCAGGGTACCCATACTTCCAACAATCAGCCTAAGACTGCAGCACATGGTCAATTCCTTCCACTGGACTCTCCCTTTTCCCTTTTTAAGACTTTCTCATCTCTAGAACAATCTCATTAGAACTGATAAGAAGCTGTAGGCATGCTAGGAGTGGCCAAACAAGCCTGTAATTCCAGCACTTTGGGAGGTTTAGGCAGGAGGATTGCTGGGAATACAAAGGGACAAGACCATCATACTGGACGTCTAGGAAAAGGTGATGGTGAAGGCAAGCTCTGGCATCTCCATGCCCATTAATACAAGTATTTTAATAATGCTTAAACATCAACTTGGAAGGGAGCTAGGCTCTACTTTTCCACACTCACCCCTTTTGGCCCTCAAAAATATTCTGCTACTCTCCACACGAGCAGCAAAGGGGAAGAAAGACACCAACAAGAAGAGCAATAAAGAACACCAATAAGCCAGTTATGTTCATTAGGTCTTTAGCAAGAATCCATTCATCCC
>CABHPH010142764.1:0-22541 GCA_902168325.1 Peromyscus nudipes
TTTGTTTTTTGGTGTTTTTGTTTTTGTTTTTCCCTCATGATAGGCTTTCCCCCTGCATTTAAAATGAAATAACTGGCAATTCTGACACTCCGTGAGTGTTGTGTCCTTGTAGCGTGCTTGGTAAGTGGCCTTTCTTACTCTAGCGTTGAGAGTTAATTCTTTGCATCAATCTGCCAGTTCCTCTGCTTTCGATTTGGGAACTTGGGAACTTAAGCGGCTGCATCTCCTGCCTGACCCTCAGTTTATCTGGAAGGGGAGAATCTTAAGCACACTCTCCTCGGAACTTTTTTTTTTTTAAGATCCGTTTTATTTTCAACTATTTATATGTGTGGGGGACTGTGCAAGGGAGTATAGGTGCCCACGGAGCCAAGAAGGCTGCAGATCCCCTGAAGGGCGCGCGCGCGCGCGGGGCGGGGGGGGGAGTTACTGGGGGGTGTGGGTCTCCTGGTGGGGGGGCTTGGGACCAAACTCAATCCTCTGCAAAAGCAATACACATTCTTCACCCCAGGGCCATCTCCCCAACCCCTTCTCCGCACTTTTGAGAACTGGATGAGCCCTATCTTTCTCTCTTTCCGTAATCTCCCTCCCACTGAACTGTAGTTTAGTCTCTCCCAGTGATTTGCGTACTAACAGCGCCACCTCGTGGTATGGAGGGTCTCATCTTTGGCGGGGAAACACAAAACTGGATGGTAGACTAGAGGAGAGGAGCTGTACAGAGAAGGATTGTAGAGCCGTTATCCCTGGAGGAGACCTGAGAAATTTTGTCTTGTCTGTGGCTGTCATGGCTAGAAAAAAATGTGACCTTTCCGTTCTGTTTAAGCCTGGCAGGGTCTGGATCTCATGAAGCACGGATATATCTGTGGACCACTGTAGGCAAAGCCCCGGGGAAAGTTTGGGAGTTACTGGGCTCTAGCCTGAAGTCAGAAAGAATTAAGTGAGCACGCGTCTCCCCCAGCAGTATCAAGAATTGGTCTGGACACTATTCGGGTACCTGTGTAGTTGGGATGATGTCCATGAATGTGAGTGGGTGAAAATATTAGACTTTGCCAGGCGGTGGTGGCGCACGCCTTTAATCCCAGCACTCGGGAGGCGGAGGCAGGTGGATCTCTGTGAGTTCAAGGCCAGCCTGGGCTACAGAATGAGTTTCAGGACAGGCTCCAAAGCTACACAGAGAAACCCTGTCTCGAAAAAAAAAAAAAAGAAAGAAAGAAAGAAAATATTAGACCTTAACTGCTTTATAGTCAAGAGTCAAAATGAATCTAGCAAAAAATAAAAAATAAAAATTAAAAAAAGCCTTTCAGGAATATATAGTAATAATATTAATGTCATTCTGAATATTATACATAAATTCAAGATGAGCACTTATTAGCCTAGATACAGATAGTTACAGATATAAGCAAATGATACAGACAATATCTGTAGTGTAAGAATGATCTAGATCTATATGAGAGATAGTAAGAGATTGTAAAGACATAAATGGCATATAGATCATTCAGATACTCGGACAGCAGGCAGGTAGAGTGGGTCAAGTGCTCACACAGCATACACTAATTGGGTTCAGATCCTAGCATAGACACACACCTGTAATCCCAGCACTTGGGAAGTGGAGGCAAGAGAACCAGGAATTCAAGATCATCCTGTGTGTGTGTGTGTGTGTGTGTGTGTGTGCGCGCGCAATGCAGGCATGTGATATGGATATGACATAGATATAGACTGGCATGGTGAGGCATGCATACAATCTCAACATTGTGATTTTTTCGTAGTTTCAAGAGGAGCTATAGGCAAGATTTCCTCTCAAGAAAAAGAAAATTTAGGCCAAGCATGTTACCACACGCCTTTTAATCTCAGCACTCAGTAAGTAGAGACAGGAGGATTGCCACAAGTTGGAGACCAGTCTGGTCCACAAAGTAAGTTAAAAGCCAGCCAGG
This sequence comes from Peromyscus nudipes, assembly GCA_902168325.1. NCBI lineage: Eukaryota > Metazoa > Chordata > Mammalia > Rodentia > Cricetidae > Peromyscus > Peromyscus nudipes. Next base: position 1,929 of record CABHPH010142764.1, read on the forward strand.
ATACACAAGGAGATTTTGGAAGAGTGGGGGAGGAAGGAGGGAGGGAGGGAGAGAGGGAGGGAGGGAAAGATACAGATCACATAGAGAAGACAAATGTCACTAAATATTATGTTACTACCTTTGAGAACCAAAATCTTCCTGGGTATGGTGGTTCCGTACACCAGTGCTTGGGGATCTAAAGCAGGAGGATGGTGAGTTCCAGGACCACATAGTGCAACAGCAGAAAAAAAAAAAAAAAAGACTAAACTTTCATCTTAGGAGAAAGGGAATCCTGGTGTACAGTTTATATAGAAAAAGCCAAAGAGGGCTGGCAGAGATGGCTCAGAGAGTAAAGTCACTTAATGCCAACCCTGACAAGATCCCTGGGGCCCTCATGGTAGAAGAAGAGAAACAATTTTCTCAAGTTGTCCTCTGACTTTCGTGTGTGTGTGGTACACATTCACACACATAAATGTGTGCATACATGGGTAAATGTAATTAACTTGTATTTGTTTTGGTAGTAATAAACATAGGGCCTCGAACTTGCTAGGCACAAACCCTGACAGTGAGTGTTAGCTCCAGCCTTTTACTTTTATTTTGAAGCAAAGTCTCTTAGAATAGCCCAGGTAGCCTTGCACCTGAGATGCTCCTGCCTCAGCCTCCCAAGTAGCTAGGATTACAGGCCTCTGCCATCAGCCTTGGCTTCTTTTATGAATCTTCAAAATAATATTTTATGCCCTGCCCTTGCTAGGTTTCTGTTACTGTGTTAAACATCATAACCAAAAGCAACATGGGAGGAAAGGGTGTATCTCAGCGTACACTTTACAGTCCATCACTGAGGGAAGCAGAGCAGGAACTCAAGACAGGAACCTGGAGGTGAGAGGACCAGGCAGACGCCATAGCAGGCTGTCAGTCTTCTCTCAGAGAGCAGGCCTCAATTCCAGTTTCCTGAGACCTGAGCCAGCTGTTTCTGGGAGGGCCATGAACAAAAGACATAGTCCTTGCAGTAGCTCCCTTTCTGCACGTACTCTGACTGCTCAAGGTTCAACCAGTTGTTTACTGTCTGGGACCCCTCACCAACTTAGAGCTACGTGCGTGGGTCAATATGAATGTGTGAGGCCAGCCAGCCTCTATGGTAGCTCAAGGACAAAGCCTGGGACATGTCCAGGCTGCCCAAAATGATAACTGTAACCCCCAACCAGTAAATTCAAAGGTTACATACCCTCACCCAATCATCTGATGCCAAGGCTTGTACCACCCTGCTTATGGTTTTTTCCTTTTAAAAACCCCTCACCTTGAGAGCTCAGGTCTGTCCTCCTCCACCTGCTGTGTCCAGTGTTGGACACGGACCAGGCCTGGGCTTGCTTGTTATCAATAAATCCCTGTGTGTTTTGCATTGGATATCGGCCCTGTGGTGGTCTTGCTTGGGGGGGTCTTTTGACACGGGCACAACAGAGGCAGGTACAGAAGCAGAACCCTGGAACACTGCTTGCTGGCCTGCTTCCCAATGCTTCTAACCCCAGACCGCTTGTCTGGGGGTGGCCACATCCACAGTGGGCTGGTCCCTCCCAGGTCAACATTAATGAAGAAAATGCACCCACAGACTTGCCCACAAGCTAGTTAAGGTCCCCTCTTCCCAAATAACTCTAGTTTGTGTCAAGCTGATAAAAACTAACCAGTATGGGGGCTGGAGAGATGGCTCATTGGTTAAGAGCACTGGCTGCTCTTTCAGAAGACCCTGGTTCAATTCCCAGCACCCACATGGCAGCTCATAACTGTCTGTAACTCAAGTTCCAGGGGATCCAGAATCCTCACACACGCATACATGCAGGCAAAACATCAATGCATGTAAAATAAAAATAAATAATTTTAAAAAAAAACTAACCAGTACAGGTCTCCCTGCTGGCACAGGCCTATAATGCCAGGACATAGGAGGTGGAGGCTGGAGGATCAAGAGTTAAAGGTCATCCCCAGCTTAAAATGGTGACACTTGCCTTTAATCCCAGCACTCAGGAGGCAGATGCAGGTGGGTCTCTGTGAGTTAGAAGTCATCGTGGTTTATATAGTTCCAGGACAGCCAGAACAACTTAGTGAGACCCCCATCTCAAAAAGAAAAGAAAAGAAAAAAAGAGTGGACTCCTTTAACAGCTAATAAAATAAAGAGGACTCATGGAGTTCTTTCAAGTGTCATTGATAGGCTTGGTCACAGGGTTTTACAGCTGTCAGAATCTAGGAATGAAATATTAACAAGTGCTTCAAAAGCTAAACAAATGAAAACCACGGCAGTTATTAACTTAAAGAAAAATATGCTTTGGGAAAAATGTAATCACGGTGTTAGTTATGTTACGGCGCTGCCCCTCATAGCTGGTCGCCGCCCTCGGCGGCCATGCCGGCGGAAGAGCGTGCTGATTAAAAGAATCATAGCCATGGTTACCTTTTTAGAGCTTTGGTTACCTTTTTAGAGCTTTATTGGGGGGGGAGAGACAGAGAAAGAGAAAGAGAGACAGAGACAGAGACAGAGACAGAGAGACAGAGGGGGGAGGGAGAGAGGGGGCCCGACGGGAAGAAGGAGCGGAAAAGGAGAGGGGACAGAGAGCGCACAGAGGGCCCACCCACTTTTTAGGCTGGGATGCCAGTTGAAGGCTGATGACGTAATATTAAGGACCAAATTCTTACATCCCAGACTTTCCCTTATTATAAAAAAAGCAGGTAGATGGGACTAGGGGCGTCGTTTCTCACAAAAACTGCTTCCAGCTGACAATTGGACATCAGTTGGCTCTGGGGGGAATGGAGAAGGGGAGTTTTCCGAGGTAGACAGGCGTTGTGGGATGCTGTCTGTCATCCATTGTTCTGGAGACATGTATCCCTCTTGGCTGTGGCTGGGAACTTTCTGTTTGACAAGATGCTGGTGACACAGAAAAAAAAACTTAAGAGAGATAAAAGAATCATTATTATTTTATGTTGACATTTATCTGAGGTAGATCCGGCCTGTCCCTATGGATTTTGAAACATGTTAAGCTTTATCAGAGACAGATTATTTTAAAGCACCTGTTTCCTTTACCATTTCAGCATATAGGAGACAGGTGATCAATTGTTAAAAGCATCTCATAGTAATAGATGTTTACATTAAAGTCTTTTGTAGTGCCCAGACGCTTTTGTGTCTGGGGGTATAAATACCTTTTAGCTGTTACAGTTTCTTATTTGATGATCTCTGGACTCCGGTTCTATGGTGGTCCTGTATCATTAGCTGAACAGTGAGTTAGGACAGGGAACTGGGAAGAGAAAAGCTTGTGGTGCATGAGAATTTATTTATTTATTTATCTATCTATCTATTTATTTATTTATTTATTTATTTATTTATTTATTTTTATTTAGGGACAAGGCAAAGACCAGGGCCCTGTCTGTATGCACATGAGAAACACAGGCAGTGGATCTGGAGTGAAGCAATGAGCTCTTATTTTAGGTGGAAATCTTTTTCATTAAGTAACTCTGAAAGTGCAATTAAATCTTGTGAGGTGGTAAGGCTGTCCTCTGTACCCGACCATAAAGGAGAGGTGGCATCCCAAAACTCCCAGGATTGAGTCAGTGGCTCTGGTGTCCAGAAGGAAAGAAACGGATCGCTTCCCTGCCGCGTTCTGGGTTCCCTGCCATGTCTGTAGCCAAGCCTAGGTCTGCTGGAGGTCTTAGCTTGATGTACCCATGCATCTTGGTGTCTGGGGGCAGTCAGCTGACTCTTTGTCTTTCTAGGCTGCACTTTTAACAAGGCTGTTGATAGCCTGACAGGGCATTCGCTAGCCCATGGCCTTTTCCTCACTTAAAACAGGGACCCAACAGCTTTTGGGAGTCAGCGAGTGCCAGCACTTGGCAATTTTGTTTTCGGGCTTTTATCTCTTCCCTGGCACACCTTAAATGCCACAGATGACTCTTTTGCCTGTGGGGTCAGGAGCCTTGCTCTCCAGATGCTTAAGTTTTAGTCGGGGAGGTCTGGGGAACAAGAGACGGATTTTACTCTATGTCCTGAATATTTTTTTTTTTTATGATTGATGGCTTAAGGACAGCTTTTGGAAGATCTGTTAGTAGGCAGATTATAAACCGATACTTTCGGAAGACTTGTTTGAGGATATAAGCTGATTTTTGGCTTAAGAGCCATCCTGACTACTGTAAACTTATTTGTATGGAAATTAGCCGCTTCCAGACCCATCTGTGCTTCTCAAGGCAGTTTGAGAATGAGTGGGTGGAGTTAAGGTGAGTTAGGGCGAGTCGTAGAAGCCGTCTAAGCCCGCCCACTTGAGCCCGGCCAAGCCTGTCCATTTGAGCCCGCCTACCGCCAGCGGAAGTCAGACAGAAAAGGTTGCACGTGGAGACGCAGAAGTGGGGGAGGAGAAGGGTTTAGAACTTTAGCAGAAAGCTTGGAGATAAAGTAACTCTTATTTGCCCATTCGCTGGCAGAAGTTCCCAAGACGCTGTTATGCGGCCAGGTTTACGCTGTGCCAGCCCCGATCCGCCAATGTATCCGCCCCTTTGTCCCATGGCTGTAGCTGAGAAAAAAAAACATCTAATAAAGAGGACTCATGGAGTTCTTTCAAGTGTCATTGATAGGCTTGGTCACAGGGTTTTACAGCTGTCAGAATCTAGGAATGAAATATTAACAAGTGCTTCAAAAGCTAAACAAATGAAAACCACGGCAGTTATTAACTTAAAGAAAAATATGCTTTAGGAAAAATGTAATCACGGGTCACTTCATGGCCCGGGTGAGGACTCATTTAAATAAACATAGTAATGTAAACATTCAATATTGATTTAGTTAGAAACCGAGATAAACCAAACTCAGGAACTGTAGGAAGGGGTAGAGAATGAGCACTGAAGGATTCTCCCCGAGGCTTGCCAGGATTTGGTTTCTGGAGAAATCCAATGGGAGACTAAGACGCTCCACCTCCTCGGTCCTGCTAAATCAGGCTGTAAATGCAGCCCCTGTATCCATTACCTTTCTCATCGCTGGGACAAAAGCAGCCAGCGAAAACCATTTAAGGAAGGAAAGACTTCTTGCTCGCAGTTCAGGGTATAGTCACTTCCCACCTCAGGTGAGGCTCTCTGGAAATGCCTTCATCTACACTCAGGGCTTTGTCTCCTTGGGGGATTTGAAGTTCAGTGAAGCTGGTAAGATTAACTGTCTTAGCCCTAAAGAACCTCACTCCCTGTGGTCTGGAATCTGGCTGGGCTCTGGGACATGGCAAAGCAAAGGCATCTTTGTAGAGGTGATTATGTCAATCATCTTGAGATGGGGAGGTTCACCTAGACCAGTTCCTCTCAACCTTCCTAATACAGTTCCTCATGCTGTGGTGACTACCAACCATAAAATTATTTTTGTTGCTGCTTCATAACTGTAGTTTTGCTACAGTTATGAATTGTAATGTGAAATATCTGTGTTTTCTGATGATCTTAGCCGAGCCCTGTAAAAGGGTCATTCAATACCCTCAAGGGAGTCATGACCCACAGGTTGAGAACCATGGTTCTAGACCTTTTTCTGATTGCCAAATGTGATCACAAAGTTCTAATACGAGACAGGCAGAAATCAGAAATTAATGTGATTATATCCAGGAGCTAACAGCAGGAAATCAACATCCTCCAGATGTCTGCAGAGGGAGGCAAGAAGCAGACCCGCTCATGGAGCCTCCGGGAGGAACCAGCCTACCAACACCCCATGCAGGCTTCTGTGATTCAGATCATCCTAAACCTCCAGAGCCATAAGAAAACAAACTTGTCGGCATATGCCTCCAAGCTTGGAGCAGTTTGTTACAGTGGCCATAGGAAACAAATACACTGGCATTTACTCAAATACACTGAGTCCCTCCAAAGTGGAAGAGGGAGGGGAAGCCTGCTGCGTGAATTCCCTGGGGGTCATAAAACAGCTGCCTCTAGACAGCAGTGACAGCCCAACTGATGATTCATGAAAGTCGGGCTCTCCAGAGCTGGAGAGGTAGATGGCTCATCGACCAAGAGCACTAGCTGATCTTCCAGAGGACTTGGTTCCATTACCAAGGCCCATAGGGCAGTTCACAGTAACTGCAGTCCCAGGGGATCAGACGCCCTCTTCCTGCCTCCTTGGGACCAGGGACTAAACATGCATATGCTAATTCCCTGCCAGGTTCCACCCACCTGAATGCTTAAGAGAAATTTCTTGTCTGTGTATCCTGAATAATGGGTGTTAACAGATTAGAAGCAAGATTGTAAAACATCAGTAGTGAACTTCTGCCCTCCGGGGTCCTCCCATTGTGCTGTAAGCCTGTATTTAAGACCTCCTCCCCACTTCAATAAATGACATTCGGCATTTAAAATTAAAATATATATATATATATATATATACATATAATTGAATGAATACTGCGAATGTAATCTATGAATACCACAAATGTGATTTATATCATGAGTGTAATTAATATCATGAGTGTAATTTAAAAAATAAAAAAAAAATATGCTACTGAGGCCCCTGACCCTCAAAAAAAAAAAAAGTTTGCTTTTTAAAAACCAACCTGCCAAGTAATTAAATTTCATTTGGGATCAGTTACAGAATATTGCATACTCTTAGGCAGCTGCTCCACTGAGGACCTGTGTGGTGGTTTGAATAGGAAACCTCCCCACCCACACACACCACACCTCCACTCCCATTGAACGCTTGGTCTTTAGGGATTGATGCTATTTGACAGGGATTAGGGGGTGTGGCCTTGTTGGATAGGGTGTTAATAGGTTTTCTGTACCCCATGATAGGTTTCTCTGCTCCCTCAGTAAGCCAGATCTAGCCTAATTAAAAAGTAAAAGACCGGGTTTATTTGGGGCAAAGTCAGCCCCTAGTGAGTCCTCCAGCCCCCAGAGTTCAAGGAGGGAGAAGAGGCAGGAGAAAATTACATGGCCGAACTAAAGGAGGGAGCTTAAATACCCTGTGGGTGAGGAGTGAGGACATGTCCTCCATAAGCTGGGTTTGTGCCCAATTATAACACTTTAGGCAGGGATTGGGCCACTGGCAACTTTAGGGAAGGAGCTGCCACAGTTGCCAAGAGTGCAAAACTGGGCTTTTGAGTATCTCTTCTCCCTTGGAGATTCTCTGAGAGGGCAGGGTTTGGAGAGAGAGAAATGGGACTTAGGAAGGAATGAGTTGGAGGTTCCAGCCAAACAGGTGTGGCCTTGTTGGAAGAAATATGTCACTGTGGGTAGGCTTTGGGGTTTCAAATGCTCAAGCCAGACCCAGTGTCCCTCTTCCTGCTGCCCGTTGACCCGATTGTAAAACTCTCAGCTCCTTCTTCAGCACTGTGTCTGCCTGGATGCTGCCATACTTCCCACCATGACGATAATGGACTAAACCTCTGAAACTGTAAGCCAGCCCCAATTAAATGTTTTCCTTTACAAGATCTGCAGTGGTCATGGTGTCTCTTCACAGCAGTAGAAACCCTCACTAAGACAACCGTCCACTGTGTTTGTCTGCTGTTGTTTTGTTTTTTGTTTGAGACAGGATCTTGGCATGTAGCCCAGGCTGGTTTCAAGGCCAAAATCCTCAGAATCCCAGTTTGCCTTATGTTGCTGTAATGAAACACTAACCAAACCAAGTTGTGGGAGAAAAGGGCTTATGTGGCTTACAGGTTACAGTCTGTTATCAAAGGAAGTCAGGGCAGGAACTCAACCCAGGAACTGAAGTGGAAACCATGGAGGAATGTGGTGGTGGGCCCAAAACAGCTTAACTACACAGCAGCCATGACAGGCTTAGAGGCCCAGACAAAGCTTCTGTGACAGACTTACTGGAAGGCAACACCTGGATCCTGGAAAAGCCGTAAACCGACCCCACCCAGGGGAGCCTGCATCTAAGGAGAAGTTCCTGATATCCCACATCCCAAACATTCCAACTGTTAAGATTAGATAAGATCGCCAGATGTCCCTGAGCCTAGCACAGACCAATTTCCCCTTTTTACCAAGATACCCCCTAGACAAATGCCAGCCAGTCAAGATCCTGGACCCTGGAAATCCCCTCACTCAACCTCTGCTATGATAACAACCCCACCCTGCCTGGAATCAGGGCTCTCTGCTCTCACCACTGTGTCGAACAGACAGAGAGACCAAGCTTGAAATAAAGGCTCTTTGCTTTTACATATGGGATTCGGTCTCCATGGTGGTCTTTTGGGGGGTCCCCACAATTTGGGCATAACAGAATGCTGCTTACTGGCTTGCTCTCCATGGCTAGCTCATCTGGCTCTCTTCTACAACCCAGGACCACCTACCCCCACCTACAGGCCAATTTGATGCTGGGGAGGAACATTTTATCAGTTGAGGTTCCCTTTTCCCAAGTGACTCTAGTTTGTGTCAAGTTGACAAGAACTAGGCAGTTTTTGTAGCCTAGTTGGTAGAGTCCTGGCTACCATGCACAAGGCCCTGGATCTGTCCCCAGCACTGCAAAAACCAAGCATGGCAGGCATGTCTATTAACCACGGCACTCGGGTAGTGGAGGTAAGAGGATCAGAAGTTCAAGACAATCCTCTACTACAGAGCAGGTTCGAGGCCTGCTGGACCACATGCAATCCTAGCCCCTCAAAACAGAAATCCTTCTGCCTCTGTGACTCGAGGGCTAGGACCTGGCTCTGACTTTCTATGTAGGTGCAGTGAGCAAGAGAGAGGTGGTGAGAAATCAGAAAGGAATGGTGATAACAACCTCACTTCTCTTGGGAAGGGCAGTTTATAGTAAGCATGCCTCTGTCCCCAGGAGGAAATGCTAAAGGCCTCAGTATTCATTATTTCCTGCTGTAGTCGTTATCCCAATAGTGTGGTATTGTTTCCTTTATGTTCTTGCCTTGGCTATGGACATGAGGTCTCCATCAATGTGCCCTCAAATAATGATGGGCATGTCAAACCCAAAGGACCAATTCCCAATTCAGCCCAAGGCCTGAATGTCCCCCTTCTCCTGTCTTTACTCCCCTTTGGTGCTTTTGCTTTTTTTTTTTTTTTTTTTTTCCTGGTGACAAAGATTTGGGGAGTACCTTCAGCTGAAACTCCCAGCCTTCTCATCCCAACACATATTATCTTCCCCTTGGTCTCTGCATGAACTTGCCCTGCCTCTTCTGTGACTGGATTTAGGGTCCAGTAAGGTCAAGTGTTAGGATGGGGCTGTCGAGACGAAGGAGCAGGTAAGGGTGCCTGCTGCCAAGCCTGACGAGCTGGGTTCGATCCCCAGGACTCTCATGGATGTAAAGAACTGACCGACTCCTGCAAGTTGTTCTCTGACCTCCACACTTGCCCGACATCGCACTTGATTGCACACACACACACACACACACACAGAGGCACACATTCATGCACACATGCATGCATGTACACACAAAATACAACAATTTTTTTAAAAGTTAAGATGTGTGAGTCTGTACCCGGGGCAAGATGGGGTTTGCTCCCCACGCCCCCTTGTTTGTTCTGAGACAAGATCTGGCTTTCTAGCCCATGCTTGCCTACAATTCATTATGTCTAGCTTCAGCTGCCCAATTCCTGGGATTACAAGCAGGAGCCACCACACCCGGCCAGAATGCTGATTTTTTTTTCTTTCTTTCTTTCTTTCTTTCTTTCTTTCTTTCTTTCTTTCTTTCTTTCTTTCTTTCTTTCTCTCTCTCTCTCTCTCTCTCTCTCTCTCTCTCTCTGTCTTTCTTTCTTTCTTTCTTGGATTATCTACCAGTGTCATGAGATTTCCCAGTCTGGCTCAATAAAGCCATGACAGAGGATCCAGGTTGTCAGGGCACCTGGTTTGGGTTACCCGGAGGTAATCTCATCTGTCTTCTAGAAAAATTTTCAGCGTGGCAGGTAGGGGTGGAGCATGACTGTCATCCCAGTCACATGGGAGGCTGAGATTGGAAGAGATAAAGTTCATGGCCAGGTTTAGGCTATGGAGTTCAAGGCCACCCTGGGCAATTTAGTGAGGTGCTCTCTCAGGATGAGAACATAAGACCCGAAAGAGGGTTCAGCAAGTAAAGGTGATTGATGCTGAGCATGATGACCAGAGTTTGATCTCCGGAACTCATTTTGTGTAGGGAGAGGGCTGACACACACATCTCCAAACCCCCAGGTAGCCTCCTGACTTATTATACACATGCAATAATGGTATGTGCGCACCCATCCATCCACACATACAAAGAAGGCTGGAACTAGAGCTTGGCGGTAGAGAGCTTTGTCAAGCATATGTGAAGCCGAAGAAAGGGGAAGAAAGAGAATAGTGGGGGAGCTCAGAAACTCAGCTTCTTTTCCTGGGTTTTTACTAACTTCAAACGAACTTGTGCCCAACTCCTGAGTATCAGAGTTCTCACCCACAATTCCAACTTCTCCCCGACACTTTACACCTGTTACAACTGAAGTAGATGATCTTGTACGAGTCACTTCCTGACTCTGGCCAAGCATGAACCTGTGCAAAAACATGAGCAGTGGATGGGAAGAGTCTCTGGATTATTAAGATTCTGCAATTTTGCTGGACCATGGTGGCACACGCCTTTAATTCCAGCACTCGGGAGACAGAAGCTGATGGGTCTCTGTGAGTTCAATCAGCTTGGTCTACAGAGTGAGTTTCCGGACAACCAGGGCAACACAGAGAAATCCTCAAAAAACAAAAAACAAAAAACAAACAAACAAAAAAAAAAACCAATTCTGCAGTTCTGAGAGTCTATAGTCTCTAGGCAGTATGGCATGTGTTTGTATTCAACTGGACCTGAATTCAAGCCCTTGCTTAAGAGTTACTCATTGAAAAGCCTTGGGGAGAGGCTTCCAAGCCCCCATTTCCTTGCCTGTAAAATGGGAATTAAATAAGGCAATGCGCCGGGCGGTGGTGGCTCACGCCTTTAATCCCAGCACTCGGGAGACAGAGCCAGGCGGATCTCTGTGAGTTCGAGGTCAGCCTGGGCTACCAAGTGAGTTCCAGGAAAGGTGTAAAGCTTCACAGAGAAACCCTGTCTCGAAAAACGGAAAAAAAAAAAAAAAAAAAAAAAAAAAAGGCAATGCTCCTCATGTGCTCAGCACGGTTCCTGGTGACACAAGCCATCGCTGTTGGATCGCAATGGTTAGCAATCGTTAAGTAGGTCTGTGCTGACAATGCACCCTAGAATTAAGCATCCGACAGGACACAAACCTACACAACACACACACAAGGATGTACAGTAACTACTATGAAGATGTAAATGGATTATTATAGGCCATAACAGAGCAGAGAGTGAAAAACAGACACCATGACCCTTCAAGGTCATGACTAGACATTAGCCTGGCATACATTTATTTACCAGAGATCTGTGAAAATTTTCCTGGGACAGACAGCTATTCAGAAGGCTGAGGCAGGGGACCACATGTTCAGAAGTGGGCTAAATAACTAGATCTCCTTTTCAATAATAATAATAATAATGATAACAGTAATGATATACAGCAATATGAACTGAGAATCATCCAAAAATAACTAATTGAGAATGGCTTGCTCATTAGCTGCAGGGGTAAGTGTGTGTGTTTGTGTGTGTGTGTGTGTGTGTGTGTATGTGTGTGTGTGTGTGTGTGTGTGTTGCTGATTAACTCCAGGGCTCTGAAAATGCTAAAACTGTTTCATTCTACCACTGAGCTACACCACCATCTTTTTGTGATTTACTTTTTGAAAGAAAAAAAATAGCTTGGGACACATCACAGTGATAGAACCCTAGCCCAACATGTATGAGACCTTGGGTTCAATCCCCTAGTACCACAAAAAGAAAGTAAAATCAGCGTTACTTCCCTGCTATCCTCAATTCACACCGACATTGCAGAAAACGGGTGAACAAATGAAGAAATGGTTAGAACATTAATAGTGCACATAGCTGGGCTGGAAAGATGGCTCAAGGGTCAAAGTGCTTATTGTGAAACCTAACAACCTAAGTTCGATCCCTGGGACCCACATGTTGTCCTGTGGCCTTCATACACACCCATACATGAGTACACAAAATAAATAATGGAATTTCTGAAGTGGCCAGTATCTTCGGTGTACTAAACTGATGGCCGGTGGCTGATCCCCCTAGGTAGTTTGAGATGAGGGTTGGCCACTGCCAAGACCAAGGGAGGGTTAGAAGGTTGAGGCTTACAGCTAATTAGTTCCAATAGTGTGGAGAGAGAGGTTGAAGGTCACGTTCATCATCATGACCCATGATGTATTCAAGCAGGCTTAAATAAACAAGGCTCCATCAAAATGAAAAAAGACCAGGGCTGAGGGTGCAGTTCTGTTGGTAAAGGGCTTGCCTAGCACATATAAGGTTCTACCTCCAGCCGTCCTCAGCAGCCACATAAACTAAGCATGGCACATGCCTGTGATCCCAGCACTCGGGAGCTGGAGGCAGGAGGATCAGTTTATACTTTGGCTGTGTGGTGGTTTCCGGGCCAGCCTGAGCTACATATACTTTATTTCCACAAAAAGGAAAAAGAAAACAAAAGAATGGGGTTGAAGAGCTTTCGGATAGCTGAATATGTGCTACCACATTTGTAAGACATGATGGGCCATGCCTGTGTGTTCCCAGCACTTGGGACACTAAGGTTGGGAGCAAAGAGCCCCTCCTCCCACACTTGACCCCATCTCTTTCATCTGTCCTTTTTAATAAACCAGGAAACATAAATACTGCTTCCTTGAGTTCCGCTCTGGCAAATTAATTGAACCCTGGGTGGGCGTGGGGAGTCATGAGAACCCGACTCATAGCTGATAGCTCAGAAGCACAGAGCAGACAACCAGAGGCTTTGCAGCTGGGTGGTGGGGAAGCCTTGCAGGAGAGAGTCTCAGCTTGTGGGATTTGGTACTGTCTCCAAGAAGATGTCGGAACTTCAGGGAATTGGAGGGTACCAAGCTGCTGACTGCTGCAGAATTGCTCGGAGTGTGGAGAAAACAATCCTCAGGGTGACAGGCCTCGTGATAACATAAAATAGAGGGGCCCACAAGATGGCTCGGCTAGTAAAGGCACTTGCTGCTGAGCATAACAACCTAAGTTCAATGCTCTGGACCCACACCCAATGCTCGGTGGTATGAGAGAGCTGGATCTTGAAAGTTGCCCTCCGACCAGTCTACACTCTCACAGTACATAAAAATGTAACTTTTTGAAAAAGAATACAAGATTAAGCAGCTGGGTGAGTCCTTATCTCAAAAATAATTCATTAGTTAATTAAAAAGACAGGAAAAAACATAGCAAGTTCCAGGCTAGCCAGAGCGATATAGTAAGACCTTGCCTAGAAATAGATACATAAAACAATTTTTGGAGGGGGTTGTGGTTATAGAACATAGCTGGTCCAAAGCAAGCCTGAGCTACACAGAGAGACCTTCCTTATCTCAAAAACACCCCCCTAAAAAAATACGAGAGGAGATGTTACCGTACTAATGCACCTTGGACCCCTGTTAAGTTATATAAATGCCATTTCTCCATACTTGCAGTAGCAAAAGTAAAGAGATGAAATTTTTGAAGTTTTGGTTTTCAGTTTGTGTGTTTATGTGTGTGCTTACATGAGTTTATGTGCACCGTGTGCGCCGGTGTCCTCGAAGATCAGAAGAGGGCATCAGATTCCCTGGAAGTGGAGTTCCACCAGCGTGGGTGCTGAGAACTAAACCCAGGTCCTCTAAAAAGAATAAGTGCTCTTAACCAGCGAGCCCCAGGGATGAAAATTGTTAAAACTTGGGGCTAGAGAGACAGCTCCATGTCTAAGAGAACACACTGCTCTTCCACGGGACCCAAGTTCAATTTCCAGCACCAAGTCTGGTGACTCACACGGCTGCTGAGACTCCAGCACCAGGGGATCCAATGGCTTTGGCCTCCTTGGGCACCTACAGTCATGTGTGCATACCCACATGCAGATACACACAAACATATAATCAAAAATAAGTAAAATAAATTATTCTTTTAAAAAAATTTAGGGGCTGGAGAGATGGCTCACTGGTTAAGGGCATTTATTCTTGAAAAGGACCTGGGTTTGATTCCTAGCATCCATAAGGTGACTCACAGCTATTCACAACTCCCGTTCCAGGGGATCTAAGGACCTCTTCTGACTTTGGAAGGTACCAGGCACACATGTGGTCCACAGACATACATGCAAGTAAAACACTCATACACATAAAATAAATAAGTATTGGGCTGGGGAGATGGGTCAGTGGTTAAGAGCACTGGCTGCTCTGGGTTCAATTCCCAGCACCCACATGGCAGTTCCCAACTGTAACTCCAAAATCTGACCACCTCACACAGACATACATGCAGGCAAAACACCAATGCACATAAAATAAAAATTAAATTAAATTAAAAAGTAAGTAAATCATTTCTTAAAAATTTAACTGAAGGGGATGGTGATGTAGCTCCGTTGGTAGAGTGCTTGAAGCCCTGGGTTCAACTCACAGCACTAAACACCAGATGCAGCACTCAGGATGGGGAGGTAAGAGATTCAGAAGTTCAAGGTCCCCCTCAGTTACCGTGTGAGTTTGAAACCAATCTGGGCTACATGAGACCGTGTCAGAACAAGAGAGACAGAGAAGCATGAACACATGAGTGCTAGGAAGAGGAGCCAGAGATCTCGGGGGCTCACTAGCCAGACAGCATAATTTAATTGATGAGCCCTGGGCCAGTGAGAGACTGTGTCTAAAAATATAATATATACTTTTCATATGTGTGTGTGGATGTGGATATATGGATATATATGTGTGTGTGTGTGTGTATATATACATATACATATATATATTTTTAAGTAGATATCAACTGAGGAACAACACCTAAAGTTTGTCCTCTGGCCTCTATATGTACCTACCTGCCTGCACATTCTCTCTCTCTCTCTCTCTCTCTCTCTCAAACACACACACACACACACACACACACACATACACACACACTCACAAAACTGAAGTCTGTAATTACTAAATGCCTTCCCTAATGTTTCTCTAAGGGGAGAAATATAATGGAATCATTACACAAACTCTCATAGGATGCAGAGATCAAAACACTCCAAGTTTGTTTCTTTGGTATACTTCAAGTTGGGTACCAAGAGAGGCTGTAGACTGATCTGTCTCCCTGGTCTGTGAGATCCATGAGTCAGGACTGTGTTTCCAAGTCCCCAAGATCCCCAGAGTGTGGCTTGGACATGGAGCTGATTCCCAAGACTGAGGTGGGAGTTCTTTAGACCTTTGATACCAGGGATAGCTAGAAGCACCTTCTGCACCATCTTCTCCAGGCACTCCTTATTCTAGAAGCCAAGGCATGTTGACATTTTTTTTTAAAGATATGGGATTTACTTTTTCTTCAGAGATGTGGGTGTGTCAGGAGGACCATGACTCCCAGAAAGGAATGCTCAGGAGCCTCTAACCTTCTCTGTGAGGGTGGGTTTTTTCCTTCTGGAAGGGCAAAGCAGGCGAGCCCAGGCCGGTTCAGGCAAAGAAAGTTAAACATTAGTAACTGCAAGAGTTGCCTGGATTGAAAATGGGGTGTGGCTGAGATAGCCAGTAGCCTGTGAGGGAGTGTACAGAGAAAAGAAATTCTTTTCATGAGGTCTTTTGAAATTTGTAACAAACCTGTTTTTACAAGTTACTACAATTGGAGGAACTGGATTTCTGTGAGAAGTTATACTGGAGAAAATGATGATGTCCATTCTTGGGTGGTTGTAAGACTTGGGGTCCACCCCAGGCACAAAACAAACACCCACAACTTTAGTTACCACACATTGGGTGACTGACACATTTGCCAACCTGTGACACAGACATTAATCCTAGGATTCCCATGATCCTCTGGAAGAGGGATTGATGCATTGCCTGGACTCGCTGGGTGAGATCACTGGGGAAGGGCTCCTGCCCAGGGCCACACACAAGGCCAGCACAGGGTTTGAACGCAGCAGGGAAACAAGAAGGGAGGAAGGGAAAGGGTTATGGTGCCCCTCTCTGATTCCAGAGTATTTCGGTCCCTGTAGGGACCATCTTCCTCCTGGTCTCGTCTAGCCCTCCAACCCCAATTCCTTCTTAAAGTAGTAGCCCATGCCTGGAGCACACTCTGGTAGACACTGTGTACATGCAATGGAGTGAGCTAGCAAGGAGCCACTCAGCTCACAAAAGGGTACAGTACAGCTGGGCAGAGGGTCCCAGAGGATACAAAAAGATGGGAACCCACTCACCCATTTCTTCATCACCGCCCAGGGGGACCATTCTGACCATTCTGTACTGGACAAGGTGAAGCAGAGAAAAAAAGGGGCATGGGGGGAGGGGTATCCTGGAAAACCAGACGCTGGGAAAACAACCTGTTGTCCTTCAGCTCCAAGTTCCTCAATACAAGATAGAAAGGGTAGAATAGTACTTAATTTAAAGAAGGAATGGGGATGGGCTGGAGAGATGGCTCAGCGATTAAGAGCACTAGTTGCTCTTCCAGAGGATCCAGGTTCAATTCCCAGCACCCACATGGTAGCTTACAACCATCTGTAACTCCAGTTCCAGAGGACCCAACACCCTGTTCTGTCCTCTGTGTGTATTTCACAAGTGGTGCACAGACATACGCGCAGGCAAAAGACTTACACACATAATAAAATAAATCTTTAAAAAAAAAGAAATAACAGGGAATAGATGCAGATATGAGTGGCATTTACAGAGGAGGAAAACTAGGAGCTGAAAGGGTTTGCCAAAGCCACACAAAAGGCAGTGGCTGTGGCAGGGTTAACAATGCAGATAACTCTCCCTCCCTCGTCTAAAATGTCCAAAAAAAAGACTAAATCTACCCCCCTCCAACCTCCATACATTGTCTGATCTTTTCCCAAGGAAACTCATTCTCCTCTTGGCTCCTCCCACTACCCCATCCACTCACACCAGACCCCTGACCACGGGTTTTTATCCACCAAGATAGCTTTCCCGCTCTGAGAATCCCTCCAACAGTTGTTTGTGTTTTTGTGGTTCGGCGTTTGTTGTTGTTGTTGTTGTTACTGTTATTATTTTGTGGTTTTGAGACAGGGTCTCACTATGTAGCCCACACTGGCCTGGAACTTGCAATTCTCCTTTGCCAGCCTCCCAAGGATTGCAGATGTGAGCCACCAAGACTCGGAATCCAGTTGTTGAGATTTGTAGGGTACCCAGCGGTGAGACAGATGGGAGCTGTCTCTCCTCTCCAGTCTAGGCGGAGAAATCAGAGCTGAACATGCTGCATGCAGCTGGGAGTAGAGGGGCTTGCAGGGGAGGCCTAGAAGCCAGCTCTGGAGGGAAATAGACCCGTGGAGAAGAGCGTAGAGGGCAGGTCAAAGAGAGGGAGATGCAGAAGGAAACAGACTTCCTCTGACTCTGGCTTCTGAAATTCGATTCTCAACCCAGAAAAAGATGCGGAACTGATTTTAAAAGGAAAGGCCTGGAAACAATCAGAGATCAGCTGTGTCTCTGGGGGCAGCAGATGGAGACATATGTCAAAGTCATTTTGTGAAACGCCTCCCTGGAGGTAAACACAAATGAACCAGAGCCACAGGCCTGGATAAAGACAACTGTGAAAACCAAAGTGAGCCTCCAGTTGCAAAAGAATTAAGCGTGGGAGGTGGGGAGATGCCTCACTGGGTAAAGCCCTTGTTTTGCAAGTGTAAGGTCAGAGTTCAAATCCCCAGAACCCACATAGAGCTGTGTAAGTACATCTGTAATCCCCATGCTATGGCAAGACAGAAGGATATCTCAAAGTGTACAAGGCAAGAGCAACAAAGAGAGAGTCAGTCTCAAACACTGTGGAAGGCAAGGATCAGTACCTAAGGTTGTCCTTTGACCTCCACACATTCACAGTGGCATGCATCTCTCTCTCTCTCTCTCTCTCTCTCTCTCTCTCTCTCACACACACACACACACACACACACACACACACACACACACACACACACAAGAATAAGTGCCGATTGTGTGCCAAGCTGTTGTGCCTACAAAGGAAGATTTCTGTAGCCCGGGCTGTCCTCCTTTGCCAGCTTCCCAAGTACCTGTACATCACCCCTGGCTTCTTTTCTTTTTTTAACAACTTTTTTTTTTATGTGTGTGTGTTTGCCTATGTGAGTTTGTGTGCACCATGTGCATATGGAGGCACATGTGGAGGCTAGAAAAGTCCATTGACTTCCCTGGAGTTAGAATTAAAGGCCATTGTGAGCGGCCGTGTAGGTACTGAGAATTGAACATAGTTCCTCTGCAAGAACAGCAAGCGTGCTTAACCACTGAGCCAACTCTCCAGCCTCCTTGCCTTTCTTCTCTTCCGCTTGCAGTATTTATAAGGATTTTGTTTGCTAGGCAAGCACTCTGTCACTGACCTACCTACACTCCCTGCCTCACATATAAAGATCTTAATTAAAAGTCAGACATAGTGGCACATACCTTTCATCTCAGCACTTGGGAGACAGAGGCAGGAGGATCTCTGTGAGTTTGAGGTCAGCCTGGTCTACATAGCAAATTCGAGGCCAGCCAGGGCTCTACAGGGAGACCCTGTCTCAAAAAAAAAAAAAAAAAAAAAAAAAAAAAAAAAAGATGTTAATTAATTATCTTTATAGGTAATTCTAAAACCATGCAACGTTTCATTCAACCAAACAGCTTAAGTGTGCCAGTGAGCCAATTACGAGTTTCTACTGTGCTTTGTATTGAGCCCAGGTTTTTGCACATGATAAACAAGCTCTCTACTGCAGAGCTACATCCCCAGCCTTCCTTTTACTTTTTACACTGAAACAGGTCCTCATAACTTACTCAGTCTGACCTTGAACTCACTGTGTAACCCAGGCAGATCTTAACATGAGATCTTCCCACTTCAAACTCACCCCACAAATAGCTTGCAGCACCAAGTCCTGCTCAAAACCCCTTCCTTTGTAAGATGAAAACAGAGAGGTACCGTAGGAAAATAACTTGTTAACATCAGAATTCCCTATCTGTGGGAGAATTGAGGCAAAGGGGCTGGAGAGGCGGCTCAGAGGTTAGGAGCCTTGACTGGTCTTCCAGAGGACCTGGGCTTCAGTTCCCAATGTAGAGACTCACAACCCTCTGTTAATACAGTCCCAGAGGATCCGACATCTCTACTGGGCTCCTTGGGCACCAGGCATGCACATGACACACAGACATACATGCAAACAAAACACCCAAACACATAAAATAAATGAAAATTAAAATCATTAAAAACAAGCAAAGAGTCAAATGATACTCCACTGTCTGCCTGTGTCTCTCTGATGGGCATTTGGGGCCTTAAAAAAAGGGGGGGGGGGACAGGAAAAATGTAACTGTAGCCACAGACACTAGCTTATCTGCTCATCGTTCCCTGTTTCCTGGAAGGTCACATGACAGCATAAGATTCAGTCGGGCGACATGGAACTTAGCATGAGTGACTCCGTTTTGATTTTTAGTCTGGTCTATGAGGACCCAGTACAGGAAACTAGTTAAAAATAATGGCGTGTGTTGGACTCTGAGCACCACACCCTACAGCCTGAGGTTCTGGTGTCCTGACAGGGGACTATCAGGTACTATCAGGTGCAAAAAGAGGTTTTCCCTAAGGCCCATTTATCTTTCTAGAGATGGATCTAGTTTTAGCACCTGTAATCTGAGCATTCCAGAGGCCAAGGCAGGAAGAGTTCATTGTCAGTGTGGGTCACTGTAAGTTCCAAGGCAGCCTGGTCTACATAAGGAGACCCTTTCTCTAGAAGCAAGGGAGGGAGGGAGGGAAGAAGGGAGGGAGGGAGGGAGGAAGGGAAGGAGGGAGGGAGGGACAGCCAGATTTGTTAGAACAGGCCCAGAATTCAAGCTACTCTAGAAGCTGAGGCAGGAGGATCATAGCCTGGGCTATGGAGTTCAAGACCAGCCTAACCAATTCAGCGAGTCTCTGTCTCAAACTAAAAAGAGGGTACGGATACAGTCCGTGGAGATATACTTGCCTAGTATGTGCAAAGCCTCAGGTTCAATCCCCATGACAGCCACACACAGAGACAAACAAACAGGAGAAACCCATTTTTACTATATGTATGTGTGTGGAAGACACACAAAAGTAAGAGACCACCCAAGAAAGGCTGGATGATGTATTTGACCGTCTAGGGGTCACAGAAGAACAGAAGTTTTGGAGAGGGAGAGAGGAAGACAGGGGAGGAGGGACAGAGGGAATGAGAGAGGGAAGGAAGGGAGAAAAAACAGTGGCTTTAGATTAGAATTGACTCACAGAGGAACTTGGACCTTGTTCCCATCTACCCACTACTCTTCTTACCTTGCAACCTTTGCTCCCCATTCATTTCCTCCCCTCACTCTCTCATAACCTGTGTTTTAACTCCCACACGCTACCCCGCCCTCAAAAAGAACCCAGACACCTGCCTCTGTCTTTGCTTCACAACAATACAAAAGCTCGCCCGGCCTTCTTTACTTCATGCGTATGGTGTTTTGTCCGTCTGTGTGCACAGCAGGAGAGGGTACTGGAGCCCATAGGACTATGATTATAGACAGTTGTGAGCCTCCGTGCAGGTGCTGGGAATTGAACTCAGGGCCTCTGGAAGGGCATGTTATTAAACACTGGGCCATCTCTCCAGCTCCATCTGGCCCCTCTTAGGGACTTTCATTTTGTGTGACTCAAATGCATGTGTATATGATAAGAATAGATTTATCTTGCTTTTGAATATTCTTTCTTTTCTTTTTCTTTCTTTCTTTTTTTT
>CABHPH010142764.1:22641-59489 GCA_902168325.1 Peromyscus nudipes
GGGGGGGGGGCACAAGCTGTGGCATCCATGTGGAGGTCCAAGGACAATTTGTAGGAGTCAGTTTTCTCCTTCCACCACGTGCATCCCAGGGTGCAACCTCAGGCCCTCAGGCTTGGCAGCAAGCGCCTGCCTTTACTCTCTGCAGCGGCTTGAAGATGTCCACCCCACCCCCAACCCCGCCCCCACAAGTCTCTGGTGTTTGAATTCTTGGTCCTCATGGCAGCACTGTTCCGGCAGGCTCAGGGAGTGTGGCCTTACTGGACAAAGTATGCCATTGGGGGTGGTCTTCAAGGCATCAAAAGCCATGCACGTTTCCACTTTGTTCTCTCTGCTTCCTGTTTGCCATTCCGGATGTGAGCTCTCAGCTGCTGCTCCAGCCTCCATGTCTGCCTGTCTGCTGTCGCTCTGCCTCATCACGATGGAGGACCCTCCCTTCTCCAAGTTACCTTGGTCTTGGTATTTTATCATAGCAATAGGAAAGTAACTACTGCACCCACTGAGCCACCTCACCAGCCCCTCTTTGGTTCTTTGAGACAGGGTTTCATGTGACCCATCGTATAGCTGTGACTGTGACTCTGAACTCCTAATGCTCCTGTCTCCGCTTCCCAAGTGCTAGGATTATAGATGTGTACTATCAAGCCCAGCACATCTATGAAGTCCTCAAGGTGCTTTTTCTATCTAGCAAACAAAACCACCCCCCTTCCTCACTTCCTGAAGCCAATAATTAAATTAATTTGATATGTCAGAAAACCCTGTTTCATAGGTCAATATGTGATCTGAAATTCTTTTTTGTTTGTTTGATTGGTTGGTTTGTTTTTTTGTTTTTGTTTTTTTCGAGACAGGGTTTCTTGGTGTAGGTGCCTGTCCTGGCTCTCCCTCTGTAGACCAGGCTGGCCTCGAACTCACAGAGATCCACCTGGCTCTGCCTCTCGAGTGCTGGTATTAAAGGCGTGTGCCACCA
Organism: Peromyscus nudipes; assembly: GCA_902168325.1. NCBI lineage: Eukaryota > Metazoa > Chordata > Mammalia > Rodentia > Cricetidae > Peromyscus > Peromyscus nudipes. Next base: position 23,603 of record CABHPH010142764.1, read on the forward strand.
CTGCCCAGCTGTGACCTGAAATTCTTTAGCAAATCCCAAAGGATCCTTGCATTGATCAGGAAATACCACAATCAAAGTTTCCACCTCAATTTTTAAAATATATTTTGTGTGTTTGTGTGGGGGGGGGTGCAAGCATGAGAGAGGAGGGTGTGCCTTTGGGAGCAAGTTATCTACATTCACCTTGAATTGCAAGCATCAAACCCAAGTGCCCAGGCTTGTGTGTCAAGGGCTTTCACCTGCTGAATCATCCTGCCAGTTATCAGCTCAATCTTTGGCCCAGAGAGTATAGATAGAGGCCACAACAATGTCTTCTTTTGATAGAGAATATTGTTCCTGGGCAGGGTGGTATGTACCTTTAATCCCAGCACTTGGGAGACCGAGGCAAGATCTCTCCTGAGTTTGAGGCCAGCCTGGTCTACATATTGAGCACCAGGACAGCCAGGACTACATAGAGAGACCCTACCACAAACAAACAAAACAAGAAGAAGAAGAAGAAGAAGAAGAAGAAGAAGAAGAAGAAGAAGAATGAGAATGGGAAGAAGGAGGAAGAGGAGGAGGTGACAGAGCATGATGGAGGAGAAGCCTGACAGGGAAACGTGGATGAAGTGGGAAAGTGGGGGTTAGCTTCCTCAGAGTTCATCTTTAGTTCTGATATAAGCTCTGAAAATTTCTCTTTTTAAAAGACTTTTATTATTTTTAATTACGTGTAGGTGTGTGTGTGTCTGCGTGTGGATATGTGCATGTGAGGGCAGGTGCCCTTGGAGTCTAGAGGTGTCAAATCTCTGGGAGCCAGAGTTACAAATGGTGTGAGCCACCCGGTGTGGGTGCTGAGAATTGAACCCGGGTCCTCTGGCAGAGCCACAAGTGCACTAAACCACTGAGCCAATCTCTCCAGGCACTGACATTTTCTTATTAATTTCCTGTCCTTCAACATCTTTCGAGTCTCATGATACTGGAATATTGAGGTGTATAAGAATGATGGAGCCTTTCTCTTCTTGGGGAGCTAGGATCCGGGAAACTCAGCAGCCACCAAGGCTGCCCCTAGCCAATGGCTTTGGGATTCTCATCTCTCAAATTCAGAGAATGAAATTCATGGAACAAACAGAGTGAGTTTTAGAGATTAGAAGGGAGGAGGGAGGAGGGAGGAGGGAGGAGGGAGGAGGGAGGGAGTAAACACAGAGCTAGAACAGAGCACCTGTAGAGCAGGAGAGATCCCAGGAAGTAAAGTATCACCTAGCTGCTTCTCTGGGGCTTTTTGAAAGGACATATGTACGCCAGACATTTAATCCTAGTATTCATGCGGCAGAGGCAGGAGGATCTCAGAGTTGGAGGCTAGCCTGGTCTATATCTAGTGAGTTCTAGGACAGCTAGGGCTACATAGAGAGACTCTGTCTCAAAATAAATAAATAAATACAATAAAGTACTTATGCCAGAAACAGGGGTGTGGTATGGGGAGGGAATGAGTTGGCATTCCTGGCATCCAGCAAGGACAGTTGAGAAATGGCTACCTTGGGGTCCCAGCCCTACCTGACACCTTCTGCGGCTTAGTGCCATCATTTTCCCCTTCTGAAGAAGTAACCCTAAAATCTTTAAAAACCAGACCAGGGAGCAGAGCACCAAACACTTCCAGCCTCTAGCCAGGACAGGACCAAGGACAATTTTGGCTTATGGCTGAGGACATCACTGGAGGGGGCCCCTGCCCTGTGTAACCAGCTTCTATCTCCTAAAACTCCTTCATCAATTTCTTGTACTTTGACAATGTTATCATTTCTTTTCTTAGCTGTTTCTAAATTCCAACCAAAGTAGGGCCCCCAACTCACCACCATCTTTCCTTTTACTACCAGACTCTGACTTAGCCACGGGGATGTCAAACTTCCCCATCGAGGAAAACATACAGCCTGGTTATCTTTAGTTCAGTCTCCACATTTTCCCAAATATTTGCAAGTTATCCTAACTATCAAAACAAAACTGTCTGGTATACCAGATGGCAGTTTTTCTTGAATGCGTTCCTCCTTCTTTACATTTCTTGTTCTGTTCCATTTTGGTTTTTGAGACAGGGTCTCCAGTAGCCCCCAGACTGGCCCTGCATGCACTGTTCAAGAATCTCCTTGAACTCTGGTCTTCTTGCCTCCCAAGTGCTGTATTGCTGGTAGACACATTGTCCTTGTATTTCTGTGTCCCTTCATGGCCTTTTTTCCTGAAATTGACAACCTTCTGTGCTAGCTGGAGGCTTATGCTTCAGACTTACTTAATCACCTCATGAGAGTGGGTGGTTAAGGTTTCACCCCAGCAGGATCAGTTCCTCCCACAGGGTCTGATGTTCATGCTGTGTATTTATGGAAATGTGAGGGGACTCCAGGCACTGGGTGGTCACCCCTTATGTGTGCCTTTCTAGGTGAGCCAAGAAAGGAACTTTTAGCCCAGGAACAAGGTATTTTATTTAGTTTATTTATTTATTTTTTCTTTTATGTTTATTTATATTTGGGGATGGAGCATACCCATGTCACACTATATGTGTGGAGGTCAGAGGACAACTTGCAGGAGTCAGTTCTCTCTTCCACCTTGTGTATCCCCAGGATTGAACTCAGGTCATCAGACTCCGCAGCAAGCACCTTTACCTGCTGAGTCACTTTGCCAGCCCGGAGGCATGTTTCGGGGGAGTCTCAAAAGGAGGCTCAGGGAGTTTCTCCAGGCACCACCACCTGCTGAGTTAGAAGGAACTCAGGGCTTCTTATCATCAGCATCTTTACAACCAGCCATCAGAATTTCCAAACTAAATGGGCGAGCAGGAGACGGGGAAACAAAGTTAGATGTTGGAGGAGTGGCAGCAGAAGAAGACCCAATGCTAGCAACAAGCGTCCTGAGAGAATGTTTTGAAACAATAATAGGATGTCCAACATAACAACCAGCTTAGTATAAACCAACAGGCCATCAACCAAAACCAAAGGCCGGCAGCGGAGGGTGCAGGTTACCGACTGATTCGCCATTATCCACTCAGAGAGGCAGCATGGATGGTGACAGCCCCTGTGCTGGGACCTGGTGCCAATCCAGATGATGCCTCGGGTGAAAATGATTTATCTCTGAGGTCCCACATCACAGTTCTTGGTCCAAAGGGAGTAAGAGATATTTCTTCAGAGCCAACTATGAGTACCCATGGCTGGAAACAGGGATTCAGACTGTCCCTCCCTCGTGGCATGTTCTACTGTGGAGAAGGTGACATGAACTTTTTATAGTCACAAAACAAAAGAAAGCTATAAATCACTGTATTTACCAAATATATCAGTGGGGACTGAGGAAGGCCGGACTTTATAAGTTTCAGGTGCTATCTTCTAATAGTCTAAGCCTTGGGGTTGGTGGGAGCCTGTGGTCTGCTAAGTTTAACAATGCATTCCAAAAGTTACACCTAATAGGCACAAAGATGTGAACTCAGATACAGAGCTAGCAAATCTCTGTTAAAGGGAACTAAAGATAGCCCAGTGTCCTTCTGACTCACAATGAGCAACACTGGGTCTCTTCTTTGCAATCTGAAGTTGTAGTTCAGCCCTCAGCATGCAGGATCTTCAACCCAGATATGGCTTCTTCCAGGAACATCCGTTCACACTGCTTCCCTAGCACAGAAATAAAACACAACATTTTTTTCTAAAATGTAAAGTCTTGCCCTACAAGAGGCACCCCACGTCCCTAGAGTCCTCACAAGCCCTATCTCCTACTCAATTTTTGGTACAGCAAATATTTATTGAGTGGCTGTCTGTGCCGAATGCTAGGGATACTGCAGCCAACCAAACCAGCAGCTGTCTGTCATCTGATATTGCCTTAGCCCTCTCAGGCCTTTGTACTTCCGGATTATCTGATCTCATCCTCATTTGCATGTGGAGATGAAGAACCCAGCCCTCCTCTAGGTTGCTTACAACCCCATTGTCAAGATGGCTCTAATTCAGTGGTTCTCAACTTGTGGGTTGAGACCCCCTTTGGGTCACATATCAGATATTTACATTATGATTTGTAACAGTAGGAAATTTAGAGTTATGAAGTAGCAATGAAATCATTGGGGGGGGGGTCACCACAATATGAGAAACTGTATTAAAGGGTTGCAGTATTAGGAAGGTTAAGAACTGATAAGTTTTGAATCCCAGTTGCTGGGTATCTGCTGCCACTGATGTAATAAAGCAATCAAGCTGAATTAGTAAATCCAGGTTTAATTAACAGAGCAAAGCAATCCTGGGTAACCCTTGGGAAGGCTGGGGAAGAGTCACATGGCAAATATGGCTACCAGGCCTTAAGCGGCCTGTAGACATGGTCTTGAGCAGCCCCAGGGGGTGGGGGTCTGGAATGGGAGGGCAGCTCTAGAGGAGGGGCTGCTGTTTGGTGGGCTTTGAGGGGGCGGGTTCAGGGAGAGAGATGGGGAGGGGAGTTCAGGTGGAGCTTCCACCAGAACATTCCAGACTCTTTGGGGATATGAATGCCAGGGTGCCAGGGTGCCAGGGTGCTAGGGGCTGAGGCAGAGCGTCCAACAGAACAAGAACCACGGCTCTAAGTGAATCAGTGAAACAATGGAGCTAGGAGAGAGGGGCTCATGGGGCCCCAAGCCACTCTGAGGCAGTGATAGTCCCTGGAAGAGGGAGAGATTCTTTTCAGTGGTGTGGCCTCAGAATAAGATTGTAAATAATCTCTCACCTAAGACCCTGTAAGCAACCCTAATAAAACTCATCAGGTAACAGATTGAATAGGATAAAAATATGTTGTGTGTGCTTGAAAATGCCAGAATGAAACTCATTATTATATGTATCATTAACATGTGCTAATAAAAAATAAATTAGGGCTGGGAGATGGCAGAGTGGATAGGCACTTCCACCTGAGGACTGGAGTTTATAGGCCCAGAACACTTGTAAGGAAGACAGGTGACCCCTGGGGCAAACTGGTCAGCTAGAGGAGGAATTCCAGAGAAAACCTGCCTAAATTAATACAGTGGAGAGGAATTGTGGGATGTCAACTCCACCTGCCCGGCAACGCCCATGTAGGAGCACCCCCATACACATGTTAACACATATACAGAGAAACACGAACACACAGATACACACACAAAAACTAACTTAAAACACACACACACACACACAAATGAGTCAACCAACCAGGCTTGATGTAGCAAGCCTTTAATCCCACCAGTGAGGAGTGGAGGCAGGAGGATTAAGAAGTTCAAGGTCATCCTTAGTTACACCCAGAGTTTCAGGGCAGCCCGGACTACCTGCGATCCGGTTTCAAAACCAAAGTGATTCCACCAATCCAGACTGATCTAGGACGGATAGCTATGTCACGGAGTCTTGTAATCTAGGGACAACAGAATGTCAAGTCCCTCCTAGTTGGTGAAGGTAGGATGCGGGAGGAAACTGCCTCCAAGACACGGTGACATATGCACGCAAGCACGCACACCAAGATAAGCAGAGGGAGAGGGAGCCGGGCAGAGCCACCCAGGGTCACCGCCCTGCGAGGTGTGGCCGCTGCAGCCAGCCAAAGTCTCCTGCTCCCAGGTTCCTCTCGTTTGCTTACTACGCCGTACCTGGGGCCCAAGTCACTGTCTCCTCCCTCTGAACCCCAGGAAAACCTAGATGACCTGGGAGATCCGTTCGTGCATTGGTGTGGGACCTCTAGCGTCTGCGGGCCGGAGGCGGAGAAATTCGAGTGCAGGGAGCGACGCCTTGCAGGAGGCTGCCCCGCCTCCCTCCGCCTGATTTCGTTGAGGAGGGAGCCGCCCCGTTCCCTCCCCTAACTGGCCAGGCGGCCCGGAGCTTCTAGGAGGTGGAGATCGAGCCGACCTGCAGAGATGGAGGCAGCTAGCACCTGGGCACTGCTGCTAGCGCTGCTGCTGCTGTTGCTGCTGGCGCTGGGACTGCCCAGGACCCCGGCTCGAGGCCACCTGCCCCCGGGGCCCACCCCGCTGCCGCTGCTGGGGAACCTCCTGCAGCTGCGTCCCGGGGCGCTGTACTCCGGGCTCTTGCGGGTGAGGGGACGCAGGGACATCCTAACCAAGGGTGAGGAGGGGGGCGGGGGATCTCCTGAGTGCCTGGGCTCTGCAAGAGTCTTAGGCTGTTTTAGAAAGAAGGCAGAGGCAAGGGTCCTCGGGGCAAAGGGACTAAGAATGCCTTGAGCTGAGGGTGCGAACGTGCTGACCTGCGCTGAGCAAGGGAGGGTGCCCAGGTTGGGAAGGGCAGAGCTCCCTTAGTCCTGGAAGCGGGACCAAGGGGAAGCGGAACCCAGGAGGGGCAGGGGCAGGTAGTCCTGGGCTAAGAAAGGGGCTAGAGCTGGGAGGGACACAGCTCACAGAGATTTAGGAAGAAATGAGAGCAGGACCCAGAGAGGCAGGGGTCCCAGGTCGCAGGGACCCACAGAATGCTGGGAAGATAGTGAGCTGGGACCAAAACTGCAAAGCAGGCACTCTCTGAGGCGAGAGTGGTAGTGGGCAAACTTGTTCCCAGTACCCATGTTGGGAGGGAAGCATCTGGAAGCTTGTGGAGGCTGGAGGGGCTGAGCAGAGAGCATCCTGGGCTAAAAGAATCTGCCTCAGAGAATCCCGGAGTGGGAGGATGGGTGTAGCTCAGTTAGGAGGGAGCTAGGAGTTCCTGCCACCGGGTGGGAGGATGGGGAGGCAGTCCCAACCTGCCTGGGGTAGTGGGGGGTGAAGCATTCCATTCAAAAATATTCTGAGGAAATTTTAAGGACAGAAAAAAAGGGAGTGGGCGTCTAAGGGAGAGAGATGGGACACGTTTCACTGAAACTGCCGTGGGATTTAAGGGTTTAGCAGAGGTTGAAATGGGTAGCTGGATATTGGGGAAAGGGAGATTATGGGAAACCAAAACTGGTTGTGGATGGTCCCAAGATCAGAGGTTAGAGCCTGGAAGTGAGAGAGAAGGCACAAGGATGTGTTTAAGAAGCACCCACTCTATACTCCCATGCAAAAAGAGAACAACCTCCCAAGTATTTTTGCTTGGGGTGGGGAGGGGACCAGTTCCTGGTATAGGGGCAAAAGCCAGACCACATGACTTATCCGAGGTACTAATACAGCCTGGCTGTTGGAGGCAGCTCCTGGGACCAGTTACCACCCTCTTCTCCCTCCCTTTCTGCCCCCAGCTAAGTAAGAAGTATGGGCCTGTGTTTACCATACACCTGGGGCCCTGGCGACGTGTGGTGGTCATGGTTGGGCATGATGCTGTACGAGAGGCCTTGGGAGGTCAGGCTGAGGAATTCAGCGGGCGGGGAACGTTGGCAACGCTGGACAAGACTTTTGATGGTCATGGTGAGTCATGAGGGCAAAGGGGGCTGGTGGGTCCTGCCCCCACTTACAGATATGAAGGTTATTTTTGCAGGTGACTTAGTGCCTCTCCTTCTCTTTGAAATGGGATGATAAATGGTGACTGTCACTTAGGGTTGTACTAAGGACCAAGTGGAACTGGGCTTGTGCCAAATGAGTGTTTACTCACTAATTGCCGATCTCTAGTGACAATAATTACTACTCGAGGGTCTGAATTGATAGACAAGCACTCACGGTACAGGAGCTTGACCAGGTGTGGTGATCCACGTCTGCAACCCCAGCATTTAGTAGGCTAAGACTGTAAGTTTCAGGTCAACCTGGGCTACATAGTGAGTTTCAAGGCCAGCTTGGGCTACATAGTACAAGATGGTGTGACTCTGTCGTGAAAAAAAACAGGACTAAGTGAAAAGGTTTTGCACCCCATAAGCCTCTCCGCTAACACAGCAATCCAAATCAGACCAAATCAGACCGAATTAGAAAAAGTCCTGGTTTAATGGGTAAAGCGTTCAGGGTGATTCTCCGGCACCCCCAGAGAGGAGACAGGGATGAGAGACCAACGAACCACATGTTTGTTTTCTGGAGTACAGCTTTTGTTTTGTTTTGTTTTGTTTTGTTTTGTTTTGTTTTGTTTTGTTTTGTTTCGAGACGGGGTTTCTCGGTGTTGTTTTGGTGCCTGTCCTGGATCTCGCTCTGTAGCCCAGGCTGGCCTGGAACTCACAGAGATCCACCTGCCTCTGCCTCCTGAGTGCTGGGATTAAAGGTGTGTGCCACCACTGCCCAGCCTGGGGTGCAGTTTAAATACCCTGTATCACCCTCCCCCTCCCCACCCCGTGTTTTCTGAGGGACAGGGTCTAGGCAGAGAGGTGGGGCTTCCACCAGAACATTCCAGACTCTTTGGGTATAGGGACACCAGTTCAAATCTGGCTACTTCCTGCGGGTATGGGGCAACATGGAGAAGGGGTGAGTCAGGAGTTGGTGGGCTCACATTCAGCAGGAGGCGTGAGGGGAGGAGCATCCAGTAAATTGTCATCCTGGAGACCTCAGGCATCTGTTTCTTGATGAAACAGAGAAGGCAAGTTGCTAGGAAAAAAAACAGATTATTAACATCTGCCCTAGTTATACCACAAAGATGAATGCACAGGGCAGAAGAGCAGATTGGCCCTTCATTGGGACATCTTGGAAAACCGGAGGGTGGAGGGTCCCAGCTGCTGGACAGACCCCATATCCTGAACAAGTGCCCCCTTGAGCCTGGAGAGATGGTACCAGCATTGATATCCCAGGAGTTTGGCAGCTGAGGGGGTGGTGAGGATCACAGTATAAGGCCCTGTCCATCCAGACTCAAGAGACTTAGGAGCTAGCTGTTTGAGGAGTACTCAGTCTCCCGGAGAGAGTGGGGCAGGCTCAGGGGCAGTTGGGTCCATTTGATGTGGGGGCAGGGAGATAGCTGTCTGCATGTGAACAGAGAAGAGACCTCAGAAAGGAGTCGTAGGGGAGGTACCCAGCCAGTGGAGGAGTTTGGGTCTGGAGGTGGTGACTGAGGAGGAAGAGCCTTCCCTAAAGGAGCTCAAAAGGGATCAGGCCTGTAGGAGAGCATGGGGTGGCCTAGAGGCAGGTGGGGGCAATGGGGAGAAGGGAGGGTCAAGATAACCTGAGTTCACTGGAGAGCTTGGTGAGCTGTTGTTTGATGAGACCACTGGCCTTCTCAACCTTTCCTGAGGATTGTGGACAGTAGGGAATGTGGACCTTCCAGGAAATGTTGAGAGCATCTAACACGAGCTGCATGACCCTGGAAGCAAAGCCTGGCCCATTGTCCATTTGTATGGTCTGTGGCAGGCCAAATCTAGGAATGACATGTTCCGGGAGTACTTGGGCCACCACATCTGCTGTTTCCCTGACAATCCTCACCCGGTTGGTGTCCTCAAAGCTGGAGCACAGGCTGAGGAGGGCCCCCTGTAGATTGGCCTTGGCACATGTCTGGCAGGAGAAATGGACCTGTGAAATACTCAGGAGAGTGTGTGGTAGCCAAGGTGAGTGTGGCCCCAAAGCAGCTGAGAATATCGCAACCAAGCAGCGGTTATAAGCAGGTCTGACTAGAAAAAGAGTGTGAGAAGAATCGCCCTGCAAGAATGCAGGGAAGTGTCAGGGTCTTAAGTGGGAAGGAAGGGATCCCATCCACCCCTTTGACAGAAATTGGTGGTGAGGGAACTGTAGGACCCGAGTGAGATGTCATATTGTCCACTAGGTGGGTTTGGTCTGCATATTGCCTAGCTGCTGCCTGAACTCGAATTCACTCCTGGAGAGTGAGAGTGGAGGCCTGGATCACATAAAGGTCATGTCAGGTGGGATCGTAGGCCTGAGACAGATAACGGAACCACTTGATATAAACAGAAGGATTAGTAGAGAAGGAACCCAATTGCTTTTCTATTTGTGAGAGGTCCTGAAGAGAGAAGGGCAGGCCGACCCAGACAATTCCATCATCTCTATCTACCTCTCAGAGAGGGCACAACAGGGCAGAAGTCTGGAGAGATCGAGTATGAGAAGAAACGGGAAAATTCGGGGCATCAGGCCAGTGTATAAAGGGGACCAGGAGGTAGGTTGAGACACTGGGGAATAGGGGAGGGGAGAGGACAGGAAGGTGGATAAGGAGGAGGAATTTGGTCTTAGACCTTTGTGGGGGGGAATGTGAGGAATGTTGTCCACTGAATGGAACGTGTGGCCCCCATAGGAGGGGGGTGGGTAGGTAAAGTTTGGGGAAGTGGGGGAGGGGCCAGTGTCTCCAGCAGCATGGTCAGGGCAGAATTTTCAGGGTCCCAGTTTCCAGATAGGCAGGAATCTGGAGGCACCATGACCCTACCCAACAAGACCAGTGCTGTGGGACACTGGCTGCTATAGGGAGGGTGGGAACACAGAACCCAAACACCATGGACCTAGGGCAGTTCTGTCCATTTATCTCCACACCAACAAAAAATTTCAAGATTGCATTCTAAGGTTCCCTCCAGAGGCCACCTTGACTGATTATCAAGAGGGTACTGTGGCCAGGCCTTAGTGCTCAGAGAAATCAAGCGTTCAGGACAGAATATATCAGATAGTCCCAATTCAAATAGATTTTGTAAAAGACACCACAGGGACTGAGGTAGAGCTTCCAGCAGAACATTCCAGACTCTTTGGGTATATGGCACCTTGGCATTCATATACCCAAAGAGTCTGGAATGTTCTGGTGGAAGCCCCACCTCTCTGCCCAGACCCTGTCCCTCAGAAAGTCCCACCAAACACGGTTCCTCCCCGAGAGTTGCTCAAGACCACTCCCACAAGGTATTTAAACTGCATCCCAGAAAACAGACATATGGTTTTTTAGTCTCTTGTCCCTGTCCTCTCTGGGGGGCCAGAGAATCACCCAAGAACGCTTTACCTATTAAACCAGGGCTTTTTCTAATTTGGTCTGATTTGGTCTGATTTGGATTGCTGTGTTGGCGGAGAGGCTTATGGGGTGCAAAACCTTTTCACTAAGGATATATGGTTCAGTGGTAGAACATGCACAGACCCACCAGTGATGATTGAAGGTCTTGTTCAGTGGAGAATGCTTGCCTAGAATCCCCCAGAGAGGGGCTGGATGTGGCTCAGTAGTAGAGCCCCTGCTTAGTATCCCCCAGTGAGGGGCTGGGGGTGTGGCTTGTTGGTAGAGCCCCTGCCTAGAATCCCCCAGTGAGGGGCTGGGGGCGTGGCTCAGTGGTAGAGAGCTTAACATGTACAATGAATGCCCTAGGTTCATGGCCAGCAACCCCTAATATGACGGAGGGCATGAACTTGATACAGACAGAGAAAACAGCAAGGACCCAGTTCAGGGTGGGGAATCATGATGCCTTTGAGGAAATGAGAGAAGTTGTAATAGATGATTAATAAAGCTAAAAGTCATCATGGCTCTGGTCACCTTGCAGTCCTGTGAGTCACACCAGAGCAGCTGGGCTTCTGGTTTTCTGAAATCTGTACCTTTTCAACAGGCAAAGTGAGTAGAACTGAAGGATGGAAGAGACGAGCTAGACCAGGGCAAGGGCTAAGGATGGGGAGAGAAGGCATTTGGAAGAGACAAGAGCATGAGAGGCCTCCGGCTCTGTACAACAGCCAGAGGGTGGATGGTGGGGCTGAGATGGGGAGAAGAAGAAAGGTCTGCAGGCTAGTGTGTCAGACGCGAGAGGGCCAAGGACAGCTTCCAACTGCCACTGCAAGCCAGCCTTCAACAAGTGCGCCAGCACCAAACTCTGCAGGGGAGATCTGTGCTGAGCAGGCATCGTGGGTAAAGGAGAAGACAACGTAATTTCAACCTTCTTGCTTTCTGTTCATATTCTCGCCATGGCCTCATCTGCCATGCATGCTGGGATGCGCAGATGGGACAAAGAGATAAAAAGGTGATGGGGAGGGGGGGTTAGTCACATTCAGGAGACAGTCTCCTCTGGCTTAAGCTCAAAGGATAAAAAGCTAATTCAGTTATGCACTTATGGAGGACCTCATCTCACAAACACACACACACACACACACACACACACACACACACACAAGCACAGACACACATGCATGCCAGACTGGTTGGTACAGATTCAGGACAGGGCCCTAGGCGCATCTCACTGGGAGGATGGAACCAGTCCCTTCTTGAATCTAGCTTTCTATGCAGGGGTTTTCTTTGCCAATGGGGAGCGGTGGAAACAGCTGAGGAAATTCACCCTGCTCGCTCTACGGGACCTGGGCATGGGCAAGCGAGAAGGCGAGGAGCTGATCCAAGCAGAGGTGCAGAATCTGGTGGAGGCATTCCAGAAGACAGAAGGTCAGCAGGGAGGGGCCAATAAATGCTTCCAGCCAAGAGGAAGAGAAACCATCTCCATTGTTCCCCGGGTGGTGGTGAATCTGCTGGGGGCAGGGTGGGGGGCGCTTTGCTCACCTCCACACTGACTGGGTCCTTTCCTACCTGGGGGTGTCACAACTCTCTCTATCCCTGGGACATTGTAGTCTCTCTCCTCCTCGCTCCCTTCTTCCATCTTTACCCTCTACCTACTTTGTCTTGTTTTGTTTAAGACGGAATTTCACTAGTTGGGCCAGGCTAGCCTGGAACTGGTGACTAATCCTTCTACCTCAGTCTCCAAGTGATGGGATTACAGGTGTGAGCTACTGTGTCTGACTCCTTTTGTTGTTTTGTTTTGGGGGTTTGAGGTGTGAGAGTGTGTGTGTGTGTGTGTTAAATACTTTTTATTTGATAACATACCTAAGCCACAGTAAGTGCCTTTCAGGGGTAAAGGCAGCACCCTCGACACAGGGCATTCTAATTAAATCAGCATTGTCAAGAATAGACAGTTGCTTCCTGACATGTAGCCATTGCATGTCACAGGCCAGTGAACACAAACTGAAACACAGGTGAGTCTTCTCACTTCTGAGAAAGTGATAGAATTCTCCTGGTGTTTAAACATATTCGTATGCCCAGTTATATAAATCAAAATACAAAACCATTCAGGAGGTTTGCAGTGACACCCCCATCTCTGTGGAGAGTAGAACATTACTAATTAAGTCCAATCTCTTGAGAAAGGGAGAAAAGTGATAGGACTTATCAACTGGAATTGTTGTTTTAAGAAGGATCATATCCACTTTACTACATACAAGTCAGTTTTACTTAAATCAGGACTGCCCAACAAAAACATTGTTAGCCATTCATGATCTGAATGTTGGTGTATGAGTTAAATCACAACACATATTAAAAGCCATGAGACAGCTGGGCGGTGATGGCACACGTCTTTAATCCCAGCACTTGGGAGGCAGAGGCAGGTGGATCTCTGTGAGTTCAAGGCTAGCCTGGTCTACAAAGTGAGTTCCAGGACAGACTCCAAAGCTACACAGAGGGACCCTGTCTCGAAAAAAAACCAAAACCAAAAACAAAAACAACAAAAAAAGCCATGAGACATTTGTTATGTAATAAATGAGGCAATGGTGTAACTCTTAGAGACCTTTTTAACATAAACTATTAGGTCTGCCCTTTTTCCCTTCTTAATCCCAGCGAAGACTGTTTTTGTTCCAGGGATGTACTTTTGGGGATTCTCCAAACGCTCCCTCAGGTATCCCCTCCCCAGGTGAGGCCTTTGATCTTGTTGGCATCTGTGTAAGAGAATCCAGCGGCCTGACCTGTCTTTCACCCAAACAGAACACGGAGATTCGGTCCGGTCTTTTACGCTTGCCTCCCTTTTCCAGAGTGTGGCACCAGGCACACTTCTGAACAAAAACCTCCTTGCCTTTCTCAACATCACCCATTCTTAATTCATTCCCGGCTGGTCAACACCACAAATGCTACGACCCGGAGATAGACACTCCGCTCTCTCGACTTTTGTTGTTTTTGTTTTTTGAGACATGGACTCATTCTCTGTAGCTCTGGCTGCCCTGGAACTCCCAGCAGTCCAGCCTTGACTTTTCAAGACTGGGATTACAGGTGTGAGCCACCACACCTAGCTCTAACTCTCTTTCTGTCCTGTCTCTTCATCTAATCCAGTCTTCTCCCTCTCTCTCTCCCCCTGCTGTCCATGCCTCACAGGACATCCGTTCAACCCTTCCATGCTGCTGGCCCAGGCCACCTCTAATGTCGTCTGTTCCCTCCTCTTTGGCGTCCGTTTGCCCTATGAAGATAAAGAGTTCCAGGCTGTGATCCAGGCAGCAAGTGGTACCTTGTTGGGGATCAGCTCCCCGTGGGGCCAGGTAAACGGTGGGAACCTTCCCCAGCCTCAGAGCTTCCGAGTGAGCTCGCTGAGAACGAGCTGTCTTCCTGCACCCACAGGCCTATGAGATGTTCTCCTGGCTGCTTCAGCCCTTGCCAGGCCCACACACGCAGCTCCAGCGCCACTTGGATACCCTGGCTGCCTTCGTTGTCCAGCAGGTACAGCGACACCAGGAACGTGCCCACACTTCAGGTCCTGCACGTGACGTCGTCGATGCTTTCCTGCTGAAGATGGCAGAGGTGTGGCATCTTGGGAGAGGAAAGGGTCCCTCTGGAATATGGCCACCAGCCTGACTGATAGTCCATTTACTTAGCGTCTGCTGAGTCCTCATCCCTGGGCTGAACTCTGGGTGGGACTGGGAATGGTTTGCTTTGCTGGGAGAAGAGACCATCCCTTCTTGAGTCTTAACCTACTTTACAGAGGAAATTCTGAGGATTTCCATCAGCCTCTTCCCTTTTTATTCTTGGTGAGATATAGTTTTACTCTGTATCTCAGGCTGGCCCAAAACTCACTCTGTAGCCCAGGCTGGCCTGGAACTTGCAGAGGACACACACACACACACACACACACACACACACACACACATACACACACACACTGCTTCTGCCTCCCAAGGGCTAAACCACCAGGCTTGGCTTCAGGTCTCTTTCTCTACCAGTATGTCTCTTCGTGTAAGATGTAACTGGGCTGACAGTTCTGCCTACCGTTCAGGAAGTCCTGGGTTCCACCCCTAGTACCACATGACCTGGGAATGAACTCACACCTGTCATCCCAACACCTGGGAGGGAGAGGCAGAAGTTCATCTTCAGCTATATAGCAAATTTAAGGCTAGCCTAGGCTACATGTGACCCTGTTTCAAAATAGAGGGGAATGGGCAATGGCATATCTCTGGGTAAAGGTGTTTGACACCAACTCTGACTACCTGTGTTTGAGCCCCGGGACCCACACAGTGGAAGGACAGAATCAACTCCTACAAGTTGTCCATGTGCATGCCATGGCATACACAAGCCCACAAATGAAATTTAAAAAAAGAAAGAAAGATTTTTCTTTTTTCCTTGAATCTTTATCCCACTCAAATCACAGTCCCTCATTCCTCAACTTGTCCCAAACATTTCTCTTAATGTTCAGGAGAAACAAGACCCAGGCACCGAATTCACTGAGAAGAACTTGCTGATGACAGTCACCTATCTGCTGTTCGCTGGGACGATGACCATCGGTGCCACCGTCTGCTATACCCTCCTGCTCCTGATGAGATACCCGCAAGTGCAACGTAAGACACTGTCCCCACCAGCCAGGCCCCAGGAACCCAAGTGACGGTTCCAGAGGACAGAACATGCAGGGAGATGGAAATGAGCACGGAGTTTAGGGTTCCTCAAGCGGTGAGGGAGCTTCCAATCATAGTCCAAGGTATAGTGAAAAGCAAGACAAGACCTGTCTATGGCACCTTGTTACCTTTATCATGTGCCTTGTCCCCAGTCATGGGGAGCCATAGAAGGACCTTGAGCAGGGAAGACATGATTAAATTTACATTTATTTATTTACTTACTTTTATTTGAGATAGGGTCTTACTCTGTAGCCCAAGCTGGCCTGCTACTCACTGTATAGCCTCTAACTCAGTGTCCTGGCTCAACTGAGTTTATAGGTGTGAATTAGCACTCAGCTTAAATCTGCATTTTAGAAAATCATCCAGCTGCCATGACAGGTTGAACTGTGGGAGACTGTAGCTCAGAGGCAGAGCTCTTGCCTAGAACTTCAGGGGAGGGTGGAGAGGGAGGTTCACGAGCCCTTGATTAGAATCCACTGATGAGGTGGGGATGTGCTCAACAGTAGTGATTACCTAGCATCCATGAAGCTCTGGGTATCATTCCCAGCTACCCCCCTCAACACACACACACACACACACACACACACACACACACACACACACACACACACAAATGCATGCACGAACTCGCGTGTGTGCGTGCACACACATGCACGCAGTGGACTGTAAATATGAGAGGATGCCAAGCACCTAGGAAAGTGGACAGAAACCTGAATAAGTAAGAAGCTGGGGGTAGGCCAGGCTATGGAGGCATGGGAGTGAGGGCAGAATAGGCAGGTCATGGAGAATGAGGAAGGAAGAACTTGTCCAGGGGCAGACTTGAGTTTCTAGCTGGGAAACTGAGGACAGAAGACTCAATCTGAGCTAGGTACAGAAAGGATGAAGATGGAGCTGGTTTCAAAGGGGATGCTGAGCAGGGACGGTGGCTCATGCCTGTAATCCCAGCACTCAGAAGGCCTGAAGCAGGATGATTGCCACAAGTTCAAGGCTAGCCTTTTCTACATAGTGAGTGCCAGCCTTGGCTACGTAGCCCTGTCTCAAGAGAAAGGAAAAAAAAGAAGGGTGTACGTAAGGGGAGGGAGATTAAAGTCATCTCAGAAGGGCCTAAGCCTACAAAAGAGATGAATCCAAGCTCCGCAAGACACTGGATCAGGACTGGAGATTAAAAATTGTGGGGTTGGGGATTTAGCTCAGTGGTAGGGCGCTTGCCTAGCAAGCGCAAGGCCCTGGGTTCAGTCCTCAGCTCTGGAAAAAAAAAATTGTAATCAGGGCTGGGGAGATGGCTCAGAGGGTAAGAGTGCTTGCGGTACAACCTGAGGAACTGAGTTCCTACCTCCACCACTCAGTAAAAGGATAGCATGTCTGCACTTAGAGTTAAGTAAGTTACAGTTAACTCCAGGACCAAGACATGAAAAGGGATGAGGGCCTGAGATAGGAGAATCTCCCAGTCGAGCTCCAGGTTCAGTGGGAGACCCTGTCTCAGGGGATTAAGGTGGAGAGTGGTAGAGCAGGCACCTGACACCCTCCCTAGGCCTCCACCCAAGCACACATGTGTGCACACACACATACACACACACACACACACAGAGTCATCATCCAGATGAGACAGTACACAGCTGTAATCCCAGCACTTAGTAAGCTATGAGACAAGAGCATGGTGAGTGAGTCTCAGCCTTGGTTATGCATTGAGTTACACTCTGGCCTAGACTATAGTGTGAGACCCTGTCGCAAAACCAAACAAAAAAACAGCGCCCTCCATTTTTTGTTACCGGAGTTAAGACAAAATAGATACATACCTGGCAAATAGGATGAACGAGACCCCAACCAAGCCTAGCTGCTCTTCACCTGTTGCCAGCCTCACCCCCAAACCACTGCTGCACAAGAAGATAAGCCTCCCAGAAGGAGGACCCCGGGGTCCATCCCACCCGTGACCTGCAACCCTCCTCTTGCATGCAGAGCGAGTTCGGGAGGAGTTGATCCAGGAACTGGGTCCCGGCAGGGCTCCGAGTCTGAGCGATCGAGTACGCCTTCCTTACACGGATGCAGTTCTACATGAGGCTCAGAGGCTGCTGGCACTGGTGCCCATGGGAATGCCCCACACCCTCACAAGGACCACTCGCTTCCGAGGATACACTCTGCCCCAGGTGGGTGTGTGGCATGGCCACAGCAGTTATCTCTTCCCTAGGGACTCGAGTTTTGATTTCTCTGTGTCTGTCTGGATCCTCCCCACAACCACCACCCCTTTCTCTTTGGCCTCAACTGAAAAACACTTCAGACATACAACCACCAGGGGGAGATATAGCCTCAATCCTGAGATAAGATTGGCAGCCGCTCCTTCTTGAATCAAATCCTTATGTTTTTAGCCCTGCTGTTTTCTTAGCTAGAACTTGAACAAATTGTTCATCCACTGAGTTTCAATATGCCCCTCTTATAAATTGAGAATAATAATATCCAATTTGGACTTCATGCTTATAAAACACCTACCCAGCTCTTAGTGGTGGGTGGGTGCCCTGTGTACATACAAAGGACAACCATAATGTCACAATAACATGAATCTAACATATCCTTTACATTGTGCCAGCTGTTGTTCTGAATGCTTTCATTTAGTATTATTTTCTTTCATCTCCAAAACAATCCTGTGTAATTATCACACTCACTTTAGAGATTGAAAAACTAAAATCTATAGGAATTCACCCAGCCCTCAAGTAGGAAGACAGAATTTGAACCCAGAACCTAAACTTTAACCACTTCTACCTGCCCTTTCTGTTGTTTAACAACAGTCCTGTGGCGCTTTTGGTAAAGCTCCTTCACCTTCCCAGCTCACAACCCATGGGCCAGACTGCTTAGCAAAGAACGTCTTGCCTCTCTCCTCCAGCACCCCCGCCTGCCTTCACCCTCTAATGCAATGATTCTCAACGTGGGAATCGAACGACCCTTTCACAGGGGTCACATATCAGATATCCCACATATCAGATATTTACATTATGATTCATAACAGTAGCAAAATGGCTGTTACGAAGTAGCAACGAAATAATTCTATGGTTGGGGGGTCACCACAACACAAGAAACTGTATTAAAGGGTCCCAGCATTAGGAAGGCTCTAACATAACAGCCCCAAGGATATATATAACAAGCTCTGATCTGGCTTGAGAGGCTGCAGCCCTGCATGGCTGTGGCCTTCAGGGACAGCCCTCCCCCCCACACACACACACCCTTGCCTTTGCCTTTGGAGGCATTCCCCAGAGAGGTGACTTCGGACAGCCACAGCTTAATCTCAGTATCATAACATACTCCCAGAATTTCAAAACAGTGTAAAAATAACACACTCTGCCAGGCTGCCCCGGGGTTTCCTTTGGCTACTGTTTAAGCTCTCCAGGCCTTAGCTTCCTCATCTTTTTTACCTTCCTTCCCACCCTCCATAGGGTAGTAGGGGTTGAACCCAGCACCTCTCACACATTCAGCAAAAGTTCCACCACTGACTGACATCCCTAGGCACACACCCTTTTTTCTTCTCTTTTGAAACAAGAGCTTGTGAAATAGGCCAGGCTGGCCTTGAACTTGCAATCTTGCCATCTTCCTGTCTCAGCCTCCCCAGTGTTGAGATTATAGGCATGTGCCGCCACATCCAGATTCTCTTGTCTTTAAATTGGGCATATTATTATCTCCCTCCTGGGCTTATTCCAGAGATTCAAGGAAAGAGGAAAGGAAGTAGGACACCGTGTGCAACTGTTACACATGAGGCTGTGTGTGTGAGTACCCAGAGAAAGCATTTGATTATCCCAACACGATGGCAGATGCCTGTAAATCCTGCAGGTTGAAGGCTAGCCTGGGCTACACAGTGAGACCCTGTCTTAAAGAAAAGTAGGGGCAAATGGGAGAAAGGAGAGTGAGAGATACAGATGCATTTACTTAACGCTGACTTGTTTGGTTTTTGGTTTTGGTTGTTTGTGGAGTTTTTTGTTGTTGTTTGAAATAGGGTCTCACTATGTAGACCATGCTGGCCTTGAACTCAGAGATCCACCTGGCTCTGCCTCCTGAGTGCTGGGATTAAAGGTGTGCACCACCACACCTGGCCCTAAGTATATATTTATTTTCATTTTTATTTTATAATTTTTTTTCAATTTTTAAAAACTATGACCCAGCAATGGTGACACATGCCTTTAATCCCAGCACTTGGGAGGTAGTATTTACCTATCCTTAACTTGCTTGAATTTCAAGTTGACAGTCAATATTGGACAAAAGCAAATACAGTTAACGATAAAATAAGAAATTAACAAATCACTAGAAATGTTTAAAGAAATGTTTAGTGGTTTTGCTATTTATATTACATGGTAATAAAAAATGTCGGTGGCTCAGCTGTTAAGAGCACTTACTGCTCTTCCAGAGGACCCATTTTTAGTTTCCAGCACCCATGATGACTGGCTCTCAACTTCCAGGGTATTTAACACCCTCTCTGGCCTCCCAGGGCTTGTGAGCAAGTGTGCGCGCATGCACACACACACACACACACACACACACAGAGAGAGAGAGAGAGAGAGAGAGAGAGAGAGAGAGAGAGAGAGAGAGAGAGAGAGAGAGAAAAATAAGCAAACAAACAAATAAATAAATAAATAAAAATAGCTGAGCTGGAAAGATGGCTCAGCAGTTAAGAGTTCAGTGAGTTCAATTCCCGGCACCCACATGGTGACTCACAACTCTAACTCCAGTTCCAGGAGAGCTGAAGCCCTCTTCTGGCCTCCGTGAGCACTGCACTCATGTTGTACACAGCTGTACGTTCAAGCAAATACTCATACACATGAAACAAAAATAAAATCTAGCCTGTTGTGGTGGCCCATGCCTTTAAACCCAGCACTGGGGAGGCAGAGGCGGGCAGATCTCTGCGAGTTCCAGGACAGTTTGGTCTACAGAGCGAGTTTCAGATCAGCCAGTGCTGTTAAACAGAGAAATCCTGTCTCAAAAAATATATATATAAATTTATATATATATATATCTTTATATTTGATTTTTAATCGAGTTATATTAAAATTATCAATAGAAAACCAGTGTATGTGAGCTTTCATCTTTTCCCCTCAGGGCACTGAGGTCTTCCCCCTGATTGGCTCTGTACTGCATGACCCTGAGGTTTTCCAGAACCCCGAAGAGTTCCACCCAGACCGCTTCCTGGACACTGATGGCCGGTTGAGGAAACATGAAGCCTTCCTGCCCTTCTCCTTAGGTATCTACTAGGCCTTAGGGATAACCAGAGGGTGCTGACTGGATATAACCAGTGGGTGTCAGTGCCAGTTGGGGAGGCACTTTCCTGCACCCCAGGGTCTCTGTTGGCTCCCCCTCCTCCATGGGCCCAGATGTGAGCACAGCTGACTAAGCCTCCCCCACTCCTGCCAGGTAAGCGGGTCTGCCTGGGAGAAGGCCTGGCTCGAGCAGAGCTATGGCTTTTCTTCACTGCAATCCTGCAAGCCTTCTCCCTGGATACGCCATGCCCACCAGATGACTTGAGCCTGCAGCCAGCTGTCAGTGGACTTTTCAACATCCCTCCAGACTTCCAGCTACAGGTCTGGCCCACTGGTGACCAGTCCAGATGAAGGAAGG
Organism: Peromyscus nudipes; assembly: GCA_902168325.1. Classification (NCBI taxonomy): domain Eukaryota; kingdom Metazoa; phylum Chordata; class Mammalia; order Rodentia; family Cricetidae; genus Peromyscus; species Peromyscus nudipes. The sequence continues at coordinate 44,562 of CABHPH010142764.1, forward strand.
GGTGGGAGCCACCTGGGATGATAGCCTCAAGGGGGTGTGTGAACCAGGTATCTCAGAAGCTACACCATACCACACATCATGTATCCAGGCAGCTGCCATGACCCAGGACCGCATTCCCCTACACAACTACAAGACAACTGATGTGTATGCTTTTTTTTTTCTTGAAGAGGGCTCTCTGAACCAGGGTCTGGCTATGTAGCACAGGCAGGTCTCAAACTTGTGATCCTCCTGTCTCAGGTTCCTGAGTGCTGGAATTACAGGTGTGTACCACCAAGGGGCTGCATAGGCTTTTAGACTACTTAAATGTAGTATACACCATCTGGACTCAAGCATATAACCAGATTCCCCCACCAAGCCAGCCACCACACCACTCCTTGTCCTCACAATCCCAATCCAGCTACCACCTACACAGCCACATAAACAGCCCAATCATGTTCCATGTCTATCACCACTGCTGCTGGGTCCCCGCCATAGAAAACAACATGCCCCAGCTGGGGTCACGTCACAGCCAGAACCATGTCCCTGTCTACTCCCAAGAATGACCTCACCACCATCCAGGCACATGAGTACCTCCATCTATGGCCGCCAGCCAGTCATCCACACAGCCAGACCATACGTGACAGTGTTTTGGCTCTTCCAAATTTCTTCCTACTGAGACACACACTGTTACAACAAAACTGTTTCCAGCCACCTCCATACCCTTGTTCGTCAAACACTCCTTCCGACCAATTTTCCCAAATCTAAATGTTTTCCCGTTTGTAGTTGTACACATAGACCTTGTACAAATGAGGGCCAGCAACCCAAAGGAGAAACTTCCCCAATCATGTTTATGTGCTCATGTTTAATCAGGGCTCTGTTCTCAAACACATCCTGACTTCACTTGGCATCGAAGTCCCTGTCAGGGTGCTGGAAATGTAGCTCAGAAGTAGAGTACTTGCCTAGCATTTGTGAAGCCTAGGGTTCAATCCCCAGCACTGCTCAAAAAACAATTTTAAATCTCCATCGAGCCATTCCCCTGGAAGGACTAGATGACCAAAAGGAACCGGGTTCTACCCCTCGCCCCTCGTTAGAGGACAGAGGTGGGGTTGGGGATTTAGCTCAGTGAAAGAGTGCTTGCCTAGCAAGCGCAAGGCCCTGGGTTAGGTCCTCAGCTCCAAAAAGAAAAAAGAAAAAAAGAGGACAGGCCATACCTGACCTGACCTCTTTGTGATTTGAAAATCCCCATTTTGCAATAAAAGTTTGTTTCTGGCCATGGACTGGACCCCCTCTGCATGTGTGACCGAGTCCCTGTGAGTAAGGGGTGGGGATGGGGGAGTCCGCCCCTCCCCTGAGGCTGGGAGGAAGCTGAAAAACACGGGTCACCGCCCACCTCGCTGTTGACTTCAGTACCAGATGTGAAGCTGTGGGGGAGGGGAGGGACAGGGCTGAGGCTGTCTGCTGTCCTCCTTCGGGATCACTGGAAAGTCTTCAGCCAATGACAGATCCAGCCTCTGGAAGTTCTCCAAATCTGAAAGCAGATACAGACACACAGGCTCTAAGGACCGTCGCCCTGCCTCTTGCCGCTCCAACCCTCTTTTCTCTCCTGTTTTCCCCGTTACTCCATTTTTTTTTTAATAGCCATCAACTCTGCCTGGAAGTGTAGCTTGGTGGTAGACACCTGCTTGGCATGTATAGAACCCCGAGTCCCATTCTTATCACTGACAGAATTGAAAATACAATAACCACTAACTTTCTGCTGCATCTATTCCACTTACCGCTCTTTCTTAGGGTTATGTTAAGGCAAACATTAGGAAATAATTGAACATGCCTGTCTTTTAATTTCTTTTTTTTAAGACAGGGTCTATGCAGGCGGTGGCGGCTCACACCTTTAATCCCAGCACTCGGGAGGCAGAGGCAGATGGATCTCTGTGAGTTCAAGGCCAGCCTGGTCTACAGAGCGAGTTCCAGGACAGCCAGAGCTACACAGAGAGACCTTGTCTTGGGAAAAAAACAAGACAGAATTTTAAGTGTCCCAGACTGACCCCAGATTTTCCCCTTCCTCTACCTCCCAAGAGCTAGGATCACAGATGTACTCCATCATACCTGGTTTTTGTTTTGTTTTGTCTTTTGAGACAAGGTCTCTCTGTGTTGTTCCAGAACTCGCTCTATAGACCAGGCTGGCCTTGAATTCAGAGATCTGCCTGCCTCTGCCTCCTGAGTGCTGGGATTAAAGGCGTGCATCACCATGCCTGGTCTGGGTTTCATATTGTTATTGCACTTCAAGTGATTTGAAAAGGGATAAGGTTTAAGACTTTTCCCTTTTAATTACAGTTTTGTTGTTGCTGTTGTTTATTCTGGATGCATGTCAATGGACACACACACGCCACAGCTCCCCTGTGGAGGGCGGAGAAAAACTTGATGAAGTTCTCTCCTTCCAACATGTGGGTCTCAGGGGTCATCTCAGGCCATCAGGTTTGGCACCAATGCCTTTATGCTTTGGGCCATCTTTATGGTCCTTAAAAAACAAAAACAGGGGCTGGAGAGATGGCCCAAAGGTTAAGAACTGGCTGTTCTTCCAGAGGTCCTGAGTTCAATTCCCAGCAACCACCTGGGGGCTCACAGCCATCTGTAATGAGATCTGGTGCCCTCTTCTGGCCTGCAGTCATACATGCTGTATACATAATAAATAAATCTTAAAAAAATATATATGTTTAAAAAAAAAACAAAAAAACAAAAACAAAACAAAAACAAAAACAATGGACCCAGGCTGCTACCAAGGACCATGTCTGGGTTCCTGGTTCTACTGTAGCCGGGCTCTGTGTTGAAGTCCATGGCCCATGCTGCCGCTGAGGGCCATGTGGATGCCCTGGGTCAAGTCAGCTACCTGAGTCCATGTTGGTGGCCAAGGGACCTGCTGCAGCTGGGGCCGTGAATATCTGTGTAGCCTGTGCTGCTACCTGACCCCATGGTGTCTGGCCAGAGCTGCAGCTGAGGGCCATATCTAGGTCTGTGGCCCTACTGCAGCCAGGGTCTGTACTGATGTCTGAGGCTTCTGTTATCATGGAAGACCACGTGAATGCCCAAGATCTGGGACCACGCTAGTGTCCAAGGGTCACGCTGCCGCTAGGGCCAATTGAGTGGCCTGGGGCAGTGATGACATCCAGACGCAGCTGTTGCCAAGGACTATGTCTGGGTCTGTGGTCCCCACGCAGCTCAGGTCTATGTTGCCACCAAAAGATTACAAGGAAGCCCAGGGTGTCCAAGGGCCGTGCCACCACCACAGCAACCCTGATCTGAGTTGCCTGTGCTTCTGCCCAGAGCCAGGTTGTCATCTGGGCCATGTTTGAGTTCGTGTTCCTGCTGCAGCTAGGGTCTGTGTTGATGTCTGTGGCCCATGTTGCCTCAGGAGGCCATGGGAACCATGTGTGATGGAATCGGAGGGCCATGCTGAGCTAGCCCTGCCCTTCACTGGCCCTGGGAATGCTGGTCCTGCCCCTTGTTGGATGCTGTAGCAAGAGAGCTCCCCCACCCCTCCACAGAGATGGCTCCACACCTCACTGAGGGTGGGGGAGGGCTGACCCTAATGGCATGGGCATAGGGGAATTGGCTCCGCCCCTTGCCTCATGGGGGCGTATGGTGGCCTGATCTGACCAGCTCAACTACCACTCAGGCCCACACCCAGGCCTAGGGTTGGCCTACCCTAACATCCACCCTATCTAGGACCTGCTAGAGCTCCTGAAGGGACCAGTCCTATGGAATGATACCGCAAGATCTCCATGACTCTGGGCGGCTGGGGGATATCCCAGAGGAGTTTTGGTGAGGATCCAGTGTTGATGGTGTACCAGAAACCAGAGGCCTTGAACCAGACCAGTGACCCATTGCAATGAACATTTGCAAGTAAAGCCGATTGGACAGAAAGGTCTACTTACTGTGTGACACACTGCAGCTCCCAGTGCCATTAGGATGAATGAAGAGGAGTTTGAGTGGAAGAGCGAAGAGGTTTCTCTTCTTTTTCTTTCTTTCTTTCTTTCTCTCTTTCTTCCTTCCTTCTTTCCTTCCTTCCTTCCTTCCTTCCTTCCTTCCTTCCTTTCTCTCTTTTCTTTCTTTCTTTTCTTTCTTTTCTTTCTTTTTTGTTGTTCTTTTTGTTTTTGTTAGTTTGTTTAGTTTGGTTTGAATTTTTTAAATTTTCATGGGGGGGCGGTACAGGGGGGAAGGGAGGGTATGGAGGGACTGGAAGGTGAGCAGAATTGGGGTGCATGATGTGAAATTCCCAAGATTCAACAAAGAAATTATGTTAGATTAAAAACAACAACAACACCGCCCGGCTTCCCATCAACTCTTTTAGCCAAAAGTGTATAATTTAATGACATTAAATAGATTTATGTTTATTGTTACTACTATTGTTGTTGAGTGTGTGTGTTCATGTGTGTTTATGTGTGTTCATGAGTGTGCAGTACCTGCAGAGGCCAGAAGAGGGTGTCAGATCCCTTGAAGCTGAAATTACTGGGGTTTTGTGAAAGGCCCAACTTGGATGCTTGGAATTGAACTCTGACCCTTGGCAAGAGTAGCAAGTGCTCAATCACAGAGCCATCTCTCTGGCCCCTAATTTTGTTTGTACTGAGGCAGGGTCTCACTTTACAGCCCAGGCTAACCCAGAACTCACTATGTAGTCCAGGCTGCCTTTGACTACAGTGACTGTCCTACCTCAAACTCCTGAATGTTGGAATTACAAGCATGAGCCACCACACCCAGCTAAAGTTTACTTTGAAAAATCAGAACTATATGACTCACTTTGACGCTCATTGTGACAAACAGATTAGTGTTTACATTTCCCTGGTAGCCTCATAAATGGATTTTGTTTTCACTCTTTTACAATTATTTATTTTGTGTTGGAAGGAGGTGTGGGTATGCGCATGCCATGGCACAAAAGTGGAGGCAAGGGGACAGCTTGCAGAAGTCAGTTCTCTCCTTTCACTGTGTGGATTTCAAGTATCAAACTCAAGCTGCCAGGCTTACAGGCAAGCATCTTCACCCAGTGACCCATGTCACTGGCCTTATAAGTGTGTTATTAGTTTTATTACTCTTTTGGGGGGCCCATCACCCAGCTCCCAAAAAAATCACACACAGAGGCTTATTCTTAATTATGAATGCCCGGCATTAGCTTGACTTGTTTCTTGCAAGTTTTCCTTAAATTATCCCGACTATCTTTTGTCTCTGAGTTTTTCCTTTTCTATTCTTGTATACCTTTCTTTGTTTCTTACTCCGTGTCTGGCTGTGTAGCTGGGTGGCTGGCCCTTGGGTCCTCCTCCTTCTCTGGCCACTTCTTCTTCCCTCACAGATTTCTCTTTCTATGTATTTCCTCTGCCTGCCAGTCCTGCCTATCCTTTCTCCTGCCTTGCTATTGGCTGTTCAGATTTGTATTAGACCATCATGTGTTTTAGACAGGCACAGTAACACAGCTTCACAGAATTAAACAAATGCAACATAAACAAAAGTAACACACTTTAAAATAAAATAATACTCCCCAACATAAGTATATTTTATTCATTTATTTTCATATTTGTTTATTTGGTGTCCCTGTGTGTGGGTGCAGATTTAAAATTTTTGTGTGGGCTGGGCAGCAGACGGCACACGCTTTTAATCCCAGCACTCAGAAGGCAGAGCCAGGCGAATCTCTGTGAGTTCAAGGCCAGCCTGGTCTACAGAGCGAGATCCAGGTCAGGCACCAAAAACTACACAGAGAAACCCTGTCTCAAAAAAAAAAAATTGGGCCGGGCGGTGGTGGCGCACGCCTTTAATCCCAGCATTTGGGAGGCAGAGACAGGCGGATCTCTGTGAGTTCGAGGCCAGCCTGGGCTACCAAGTGAGTTCCAGGAAAGGCGCAAAGCTACACAGAGAAACCCTGTCTCGAAAAACCAAAAAAAAAAAAAAAAAAAAAATTGTGTGTGTGTGTTTACCTACATGTATGTATGTGTGCGCCTGGTGCTTGTGGAGTCCAAAAGAGGGTGTTGGATCCCCTGAAACGGGAGAGAAAGGTGGTGAGTGGTGGGAACTCCAGACCTCTGTAAGTGCAGTAAGTGTTCTTAACCACGAAGAGGTTGCGCTAGCCCAGCGGTTCTCAACCTGTAGGTCACATAGCAGATATTGACATTACCATTCACCACAGTAGCAAAACTACAGCTATGAAGTAGCAACAAAAATAATTCTATGGTTGGTGGCCACCACAATATGAGGGCCTGTATTGAAGAGTCGCAGCATTAGAAGGTTGAGAACCATTGATCTAGCCCCACTCTGTTTTGAGACAAAGCCTCATGTCGCTCAGGCTGGCCAGCCTCAAACTTACCATGTAACTGGGGCTGGCCTTGAATTCTTGATCTTCTTGCTTCCACATTCCAAGTGCTGAGATTGTGGGTCACCACGCCTCACTTAGACTTGCTGAAATTAAAACTCAAGGGCTGGAGAAACAGCTCGGCAGTTAAGTGCACTAGCTGTTCTTCCAAAAGACCCAGGTTCAATTCCCAGAACTCAGCTCACAGCCACCTATAATTCTAGACACCCTCTGCGGTGTCTGGGGCACTGCACACATATGGTGCACAGACATATGTGCAGGCAAAACACCTATACACATAAAAACAGAAGCAAATTTTTTGTTTGATTTGGTTTTGTTTGGTTTTTCAAGACAGGGGTTTCTCTGTGTAGCCCTGGCTGTCCTGTAACTCACTCTGTAGACCAGGCTGGCCTGAAACTCACAGAGATCCAGCTGCCTCTGCCTCCCAAGTGCTGGGATGAAAGGCATGGGCCACCACACCTGGCAATAGAAGTAAATTTTTCAAAAAATAGAATCCCAATTTCATTTGATAGGTTTCTTTAGTTTTTTGAAATCTGTAACCACTCTCCATCCTTTTGCTTATTAAATTTATTTTTTTAAACAATTTATTTAATTTTATTTTATTTTATCCCCTGGAACTGGAGTTATAGACAGATATGAGCTGTCATGTGGGTGCTGGGAATTGATCCGAGGTCCTCTGGAAGAGCAGCCCGTACTCTTAACCGCTGAGCCATCTCTTTGGCCCCAAATTATTAATTTTAAATTTTTTTTTTTTTTTACTGGAGCTGAGGACCGAACCCAGGGCCTTGTGCTTGCTAGGCAAGCGCTCTACCATTGAGCTAAATCCCCAAACCCCCCCCCTTTTTTTATACTTTAAAAAAATTTTTTTTAAATTTTATGTGCATTAAATAACCTAGCTGTCATCATAGAGCCTTTGTCCAGTGACTGATGGAGGCAGATGCAGAGATTCACGGCCAGGCACCAGGCTGAGCTCCGAGAATCCAACTGATGAGAGAGAGGAGAGATACTGCAGACGAGGGACGTGGAGATCATTATGGGAGGGCACGCAGATGACCGGCCACACTAGTGGAGGCCCATGAACTGTGGACTGGTGGCTGTGGAGCCACCATGGGACTGGACTAGGCCTTCTGGATACGGAAGATGGTTGTTTGGCTCGAACTGTTTGGGGGGCACCCAGGCAGAGGGATTAGGATCTGTCCCTGGTCTATGGGCAGGCTTCTGGAACCTGGTGCCTGTGGTGTGACACCTTGCACAGCCTTGGTGCAGTGGGAAGGGGCTTGGACCTGCCTAGGCTCAGTGTGCTGGACGCTGCTGATTCCCCATGGGAGACCTTGATTTGGGGGATGTGGGGATACGGGGTGGCATGGCAAAGAGGGCTGGGGGGTGGGAGGAGGGAGCAGGGAGGAGGGGGGATCTGTGGATAGTATGTGGAGTGAGTAGAAAATTTCTTAATAAAGGAAAGTGAAAGAAAAAAATAAAATAAAATACGTCTGCTGGTGAATTACAACTTCATTTGCATCTTAACTATTTATGTATTTGTGCTGATTTTTCTATTAAATATTTATCCTTATTGACTGAAAAAAATTTATGTGCATTGGTGTTTTGCCTGCATGTGTGTCTGTATGAGGGTGTTGGATCCCCTGGAACTGGAGTTACTGACGGTTGTGAGCTGTCATGTGGGTGCTGGGAATTGAACCCGGGTCCACCTGGAAGAGCAGCCAGTGCTCTTAACCTCTGAGTCATCTCTCCCCTAAATTTATTCTTATTTTATCATTATTGCATTTATTTATTTTTGTATGTGTTGCTTGTCTCCTTCTGCCGTGTGAGTCCCAGAGATTGAACTCAGGCCGTCAGACTTGGAGTAGCTGCCTTTGCACACTGAGCCATCTCAATGACCCCATTTTGTTTCTTTTTTTTGTTTTGTTTTGTTTTGTTTTGTTTTTCGAGACAAGGTTTCTCTGTGTAGCTTTGCGCCTTTCCTGGGACTCACTTGGTAGTCCAGGCTGGCCTCGAACTCACAGAGATCCACCTGGCTCTGCCTCCAGAGTGCTGGGATTAAAGGCGTGCGCCACCACCGCCTGGCTTTGTTTCATTTTATATCAGACAGCCTTGCTATGAAGCCCAAGATGGCCTCAGACTCAACATCTTCCAGCCTCCATCTTCTGAGTGTTGGTATTCTAGGCATGTGCCAAGACCCTCCATTTATCATTTATATTTTAAGTAAACTGGGTCATTTGCCCTGTGCAATTGTTTATATACTAGTTTTGGCTGATGGCATCTTTGTGCTGCCATTCAATGTTCTTCTCTTCCAAGAATCTCCCATCAGCTGGAAGCTGGACCAGATGCAGGCTCATTTTAGCAAAGAACTCCTTGTTGGAGGTGCAACACCTGTGACAGGCTACTAGGTCTTAGCACAACTGACTCCACGATGGAAATCCCATTCAGGCCATAAAACTCAGCACATGGACAATACCACCTGCCAAAATGAAAACAAAGTCCTAATCCATCAAAGTCCATAGTCCTGGGAAAGTCTAGTAGTTCTGCTTCTGGCTAACTGTTCTAGTTAACTGAAATATGTCAACCCAGGATATGTTTTTGTGCTTAAAAGTTCACCCTGAGAAAGGCTCAGTGGTACAATGGGATCCTGAACACCCAGTGTAGTAGCCAGGCAGCAAATAAAGACTTTCTATTGGCTTAAGCCCATATTCAAGTAGTATTCTCTGGTGGATACCCTACAACATACCCTTTCTCATTGCATCACACCACAAAAACACATCCCCTGTGTCGTAATAGTTAAGACCGGTATGTGTGGGTCCTGGTGTCTGTGAGGAAGTCTCCCATCAACTTTCACTTAATGGCTTTAGCAGGTAGGTCCTTTAGAAACCAACAGAAGATCAGGGAGACAGGTCATGGGGGGAAAGGTCTGCCACCAAACCTAACAACCTGAATTGTTCAATCCTAGGGACCCACATGGTGGAAGGAGACAGTGACTCCTGCAAATTATCCTCTGACTTCCACAGAGGCACAGTGACATGCCCCATACACACAAAATAAATAAACAAATAAAATACCAATAAAATAAAAACAATCAAACCAAAACCCAATGGAGGTCTGGTGGTGTAGGTCAGTGATAGAGCACTTGTGTGGAATGTGTGAGACCATTCATTCTATTGATTGATTGATTAAATTTATCAGCTAGGCATGGTGTCCCACCCTTTGTAATCCCAACACACAGGAGACTCAACAGGAAGATCAATAATAATCGTTTAAGGCCAACCTGAGCTATAAAGTGAAATACTGTCTCAAAAAACCCAGGGCTTGGGATGTGGCTCAGTGGTAGAGCCCCTTCCTAGAATCCCCAAGTAAAGGGCTTGGGGTGTGGCTCAGTGGTAGAGCACCTCCTAGAATCCCCCAGTGAGAGACTTGGGGTGTGGTTCAGTGGTAGAGCACCTGCCTAGAATTCCCCAGTGAGGGGCTAGGGATGTAGCTCAGTCACTTGATTCTTGCCTAATATGAACTTATTAGGGTGATTGCATTAAGGCCCCAGGTTCAGTTCCCAGCACCTAAGAAATAGTAATCAATAAACAAAACCAGATCAAATCCTATCTTTCCTGCCCAAAACCCACTCTGGCTTCAGAAGAACAAGCAAGGTCTTCTCTGGGCCGAGACTCTTCCTGACCCTACCTGGGCCTGCCCCAGTCTGTATTCATTCCAGTTACAAATGTGTCTCCCTGAAGTTGCTCATGCCTGCCTCAGTCTTTGCAATGGCTATTTGCCCTTCCTGGAATGCTCTTGCCATGTGGCTTACTGTGGAGTTCCTTAGCTCTCTAGGTTAACCTCAGAGAAGCCTTCCTTAAGCCACAGGCTCTAAATGTAACACAACCATGCCTTGCTGTTCCCTCCCCTATGCTGTTTCCTCAAGGTACAAACTACTTCCTCATAAGTATTTTTATAATTGTTTTTCTGTCTTTTAAGAATGGGAGATTTGGGGCTGGAGAGGTGGCTCAGCGGTTAAGAGCACTTGCTAATCTTGCAGAGGACCGGGGTTCAATTCTCAGCACCCACATGGGGGCTCACAACCATCTGTGACTCCAGTTCCAGTGATTCCAATGCCCTCTTCTGATCTCTGCAGGCTCCTGCACCCACATAGTACACAGAGATACTGAAGTCAGGCACACACACACACGCACACACCCCACATAAAAATAAATGAATAAATATTTGTAATAAAAGCAAGAACAGGGGGCTGGAGAGATGGCTCAGAGGTTAAGAGCACTGACTGCTCTTCCAGAGGTCCTGAGTTCAATTTCCAGCACCCACATGGTGGCTCACAACCATCTGTAATGAGATCTGGTGCCCTCTTCTGGCCTGTAGTCATACATGCTGTATACATAATAAATAAATCTTAAAAAAAAAAAAAAAAAAGCAAGTACAGGTACTTCTTGCAAAAACCAACTTGTCATGCTCTCAACTCTTGTGTGAAGGGCATTTCTGTCCATCTGTCTCCAATTTTTAAAGTTTTTTAAAATAAATTTATTTTATTTCATATGTTTTGCTTGCATGTATGTAAGTACAGGCCTGGTGCCTTTGGAGGTCAAAAGAAAGTATCAGATCCCCTGGGATTGGGATTACAGACAGTTGTGAGCCGCCATGTGGGTGCTGGGAACTAAACCTGGGTCCTCTACAAGAGCAGCCAGTGCTCTTCACTGCTGGGCCAACCCTCCAGCAGCGTCTTCATTTTCTAAAATGCCATTCAAGGTCATTCAAGGTAAATTAAAAACACATATTAGGTGCCAATACTTTGTTGTTTGTTGTTGAAACAGGGTCTCACATAGCCCAGGCTAGCCCCAAACTTTCGATGTAGCTGAGGATGACCTTGAACTCCTGATCCTTCTGCCTCTACTTCCCAGGTATTGGGATTGTAGGTGTATACCACCACACCTGGCTAATAGTTTTGGTTTTGTTTGCCTTTGTGAGATGGTCTCACTATAGAGCAAAGGCTGGCCTTGAATTTGCTGGCTTCTTTCCTGCCACAGCCTCTCAGGTTCTTGAGCAAATGGCTTTACAGGTTTAAATTTGACAGGAATTCCCACTGATGTTAATGAATCTATACAAGGGTGTGATCTCCTTTTTAAAAAAAAATTGTGTGTGAGTGTGATATGTACGCATATGTGTGTATGTGTGCCTGCCTCCACATATACAGATGCATGTGCAGGCATGTGTGTGAGGAGGCCAGAGGTAGAGATCAAATGTCTTCCTCTTTCTCCACTTTATTTCTATTTATTTGTTGTTTGTTTGTTTATTGCTAAGGGTTGTTGTATTTTAAATGTGTGCAGGTGTTTTGTTTGTATGTCTGCATATCATGTGCATGCCTGGTACCTACAGAGGCCAGTAGAGGGTGTCAGATCCCTCTGCAACAGGGGGCAGCGATGTGCCGTGTGTGGTGGGAACTGAACCCACACGTCTCAACTGCTGAGCCACCTCCTCAGCCCCTCCATCTTATTCTTTGAGGCAGGATCTCTCACTAAACCTGTGGTTCAGTTTCGACTAGAGTGGCTAGCCAGCAAGGCCCAGGGATCCACCCATATCCATCCCCTCTAGGGTTATAGGCGCTCATGCCCACACCTGGCTTGTACATGGGTAAAAGCAGAGCTGCACCTGAGTCAGGTCCCCAGCGCAGCAAGCACTTTCCCCCCTGAACCATCTCCCCAGCCCTGGGAAGGACTTCTGTACGCTAGAGATGCCATCTTTATTAGCAGTCCACAGTGTGGCAGGCCTTTTCCATGGGTTACAGCAGCATCTGAGATAGCCCCAGTCTGTCCTCCCAGAGCCCACAGGTCAGAGAGAAGAGAGAAAACACAGAATCATGCAATAAACCCATAATGACAATCCACAGGAAACGCTGCCAAAGGAAAAGCACAGGGCAAGCTGGGCGTGGTGGCACACACCCGGCCTGTCAACCCAGCACTCCCGAGGCTGAAGCGAAGGGGATTGGGAGGTTGAGACCAGCCTTGGCAATATAGTGAGACCATCTCAAAAAAAGGAACAGAAAGGTGTTGAGAGTGAGCAGCATACTGTGGGAGTGGAGCTAGATTAGACTGGAAGGGGCTGGAAATGGTGCAGTAGAGAGGGGAGAAAACAGGTGGGTTGAGGGATGTGTAGGAGCTTGGGACCAAATGCTACAGAAGGATGCTCCAAGGCCTGTGAAGGGAGGTTCTTTGGGTGAGAAAAGGAAAGTTGCTCAGGGAGGTGAGGCCAGGGTTGAGTGGATATGAGGGGTACCTGTAACAAACTTGTGGCTTTATCTTAAAGGCTGAGGCAGAAGTGGGGCTACAGCTAGGTGGTAGGGGGAGAGAGGAGGGGGGTGGGAGAAGGAACAGGTCAGATGTGGGATTAGGAAATACCCTGTGATTGCTAAGTGGGAAACGTGTCAGAAGGACCCATAGACTCAGGCCACCCAAGGAGGAAACTGCAGCTGGGATCCAGGTGGCAGAGGACAAGACTAGACCAGGGTGAGGTGGTGGAGAGGGAGCTGAGTAAGAGAGAGTTCTCCACGGAACTTTATAATGCCAGCTCCATGTAACCCATGCTGAGTGTTCAGGAGGACCCCAAGGCCCAGACCGGTGGGTGCAGCGGTCACTAGAGGGAGTCACAAATAGGATGATGGCTAGAGTTAGGACCCTGAGAGAGCACCTGGGGAGCTTGGAGTTCATCCTCAGGGCAGTGGGGAGTCATGGCTAGGGAACAGACAGGGTTAAACATGGTTAAAGGGAGGCCTGGCTCAGAAACATCCTCCTAGATCCTAAGCAAGAGATAGATTGAGGGAGGGAGAGAGGAAGTAGAAGAGAGTAGTGGATGTGGAGAAGGGGAAAGGAGGAGAGACATCAGGAGGCAAAACAGAATTCTGAGGTCATCAAAATCAGTTATGGGGCTGAAGAGATAGCTCAGAGGTTAAGAGCACTGACTGCTCTTCCAGGGGACCTGGGTTCAATTCCCATCACCCACACGACAGCACGGAACTGTCTGTAACTCCAAAATCTGACGCCCTCACACAGACATACACACAGGCAAAACACCAATGTATATAAAACAAGAATAAATAAAGTATATATAAATATATAAAAACAGTTCTAATAAAGCAGTGCCCCGGTTAATGGAGAAGAGAGTTAGGTGCTAGAGGCCTTCTGAACACAGCCTCTATGGCAAACACCTAGAGGCACAGTAGACATGCATCAGAGCCAGAGCCCTGGCCCCAGATCTGCAAGGGCTGGATACAAGGTTCCCTGAGGAGCAAACAGCGTAAGTGCAGAGAGAGACAATGGGGTGCCAAAAATCCTGGGCACCTTGTCAGCTGGGCTACCCACGTGCAAGGAACTGCGCTGCACTTTGACCTAGATCATTCTCGCACTAGCCTGCTGCATTAGCAGGGGCTGTCCTCATTCCCATCTTACAGCTAGACACACTGAGACACAGGAAGATAGGCGTTTGCCCACTGCCCGTAGTTGCCGGGTTGGGATAGAGCTGGAATTCCCACTCCAGTCTGCAGCCACCTCTGCATTCCTGTTACTGTGTTCAAGTGGGCTTTTGTGGATGTGAGCGTTGACGTCTCCTTAGATGAGTGCCCCAACCCTGGGTACACCCATCCCGCAGTGACCTTCCATTTGTAAGACTTCTCCAGCATGCAAACGCCTGACCCAGCTCATCTGAGGGTATATGTGGGCAGGCAGCATGCCACTGCATGTCTCTACCTGTCCCAGCTTCTGTGTCAGTGCCATCGGAGGGAGGAAGGGAGGGAGGAAGGGAGGAAGGGGGAGAGAGAGAGAGAGAGAGAGAGAGAGAGAGAGAGAGAGAGAGAGAGATTGTGTATGTCCTTGTTCAAGCTGCCATGAGTGTGAGGGGAGTGAAGGAGGCCTGGGAGGCTGGGCTGAGGGTGGAGGCCCAAAAGGGGAGCGTCTTGGGCTGAGAGGAGTGGAAATTCTGCAGGAATGTTTACCAGACCCTGAGAGAGTCCAGGGGGACAGCGCCCATTCTCCTAACTCACCAGCCCAGGATCGGCCCTCAGCCACCATCAGTCACAAAGATCTTACAAAGGTCTTCCACCTCCCCAGCCTCTCTCCAAGGCGCCAAGGCCCCTTTAAGACGAGGCCGATCCAGCTCTCTTCTCTTTTAGTTAACCCCTCCGAGTCCCAGTGGCCCCTGGGCTGGGGCCCTAGTGGGCGGAGGCAGAGGGGGAGCCAGGGGCGGGGAAAGAAGTCAGGGAGGGAGAGTATGAGGCAGGGTAGCCGGGAAGACAGCTAACTGCGGAGGAGTTGAGCTAGCCGAGGGGCTCCCGCTGTGCCAGGCGGGCAGTGCCAAATCCCAGGAGCCCAGAGCTGGGGGGAGGGCCGGGGACAACCCGGCCCTGCCCCCTTCCCGAGAGAGGTGCCCATCAACTTCGGAAGAAAGTTTGGCATCGATTGCAGTAGTGGTGTCCTGAGGATGGGCAGGGTCCTGCTGGCCTGGTGCTTGGCGCTATGGTGCTGGGGGTGTGCGGCTCCTAAGGGTGAGTGATGGGGACTCCTGAGGCAGACACCCGTTGATGGGACACAGGGCAGGGGGGG